>CM061921.1:231340359-231587320 GCA_031002005.1 Vandiemenella viatica | reverse complement strand
CAGGAAGGTTGTTACAATGCAGAATATTAGGTGACCAGAAATACACAATATTTTTTGTAAACTCTTTTATCATGTGAGAAACAGAAACATGCGTCATGCTGTACGGCCACATACAATAGCCATATAAATGAGGTTGAGTGGTTAGTCTTCAGTGAACGGGGTTATTAGTCCACAGAATTTCATTTGTGTAGCCACCATCCACACCCATGCATAATAAGTGTGCCAAATATATCATTCTCTCGGATGATTAAGGGGTCAAACAAATATTCATGTTTTTTTTGCATGTTTGATAGTTTGTCATTGCATCTCTTCTTCCTCCAACTTTGGTTTACAGTGGAATTATTATTTCCTTATTTGAATTCACATTGTCTTAAAGCATGAATGTTTTTAGTATCTTCCATGAAAATTCGCAATTTCCTGGTTTTGGGAAGATTTTCTGTCTCATAATGTTAATCTATTTTTCTAAAGTGTTTTCCTCATGCCTATTTAAACAAAATACTTACAGTGTTTGTGAAAAAAGCTGCCACAATTACATCAGTGACTTTTGAGGATGGGATACTCAGGAAGAATGTAACAAGATATATGAACCAAGGCAAGCATGAAAACCCACAAATTGTTTCATTGTGTTCTAACACATTTATTTAAATTGAAGGCATCTTGAAATACTGTACTGTTCAGCTGGGTGATTTCTAACCATGAGTGCTGCTGAAATTTTTGTATTGTGATGTCACTGTTTGTGAGGTAACACTTAAGAGGATTATTTGTGTCTTGCCTTAAAAGACTTGCAATGAAAAGTTTGCTATCATAAGTGTGT
Organism: Vandiemenella viatica; assembly: GCA_031002005.1. Classification (NCBI taxonomy): domain Eukaryota; kingdom Metazoa; phylum Arthropoda; class Insecta; order Orthoptera; family Morabidae; genus Vandiemenella; species Vandiemenella viatica. The sequence continues at coordinate 231,586,506 of CM061921.1, read as the reverse complement.
AAAGTGCTGAGGAATTATTGTGTGTGATAATTATTACAATGAATGTTTACTGAAATAACAAAAAGGTTGCTTGCCTTTACTGAAGCCAGTGTTTGCTGTTTTAACCGTGTGCAATATGTATTCCACTAACAGATTTAAAATTTTCCTGTATATTTACTGTGGGAACAAATGCTTCACCAAACCTTTTTGTATGTAATTACTAAAGATCTTTCTTTTATTGACTTCGTGTTTTATGACCATAAATCATATTACCATAGTTGCTTTGTGTAAATGCATGTATGTGATAATACTTCAGTACTCCCTTTCAAAAATAAAAATTTCTGTTTCTTTCTTAATATAGCAGAAATATGGCATATTTCATTCATTTTCATCCACTCAATACTCAGAAATGTGTGTAATTTCCCATTTTTGTGGGGTTGTTTTGTTTGATTAAACAGTATATGGCACAAAATCACCGAGGTGTGAAATTCCAAGGTCAATTATTTAATAAAAATAATTTTATGCTCTAATTTTAGAAAGTGGTTCAGATAATTACTAGATTAGTGATTAAATGTTATCCGCAAGTGGCATGCAGAATATTTTAAATTGTTTTAATAAAAGTCATTTTACATAAAACACATTTTGAGAAATTTTTTAAAAACTTAATAAAAAGTTTATTAATGAATGAAATTGCTGTTAATTTCAATAAATGCTAATTTTAGGTATAAGCTAAACTAAAACTATCGAAAATATCTAAATAATTCGCGCACTTAAGATTTGGCGATAACATTAGTCATATCAATTGAAAAATTACATATTTATGACATAAAAGTTTTTTCATGTAAAATATGCATTATGTTTGGTGTTGAATTATCATCACATTCTATGAAACTGATGTATCTTAATTCTTTATATTGATCAACAGGAAAATTTTTTGTTTATATTGATTTCTGCACCTTTTGGGGATGTTCCCATAAATGACACTGCATTCATGAAATGTTGAAATATATGCCGAGCTGGTTTTTAATCAAATAATTCATGCATCATTACATTTTAAGATATTTATTGCATTTAGTTATATCAAATAAAATAAAATACATAAAAAGCTTGGGCTTATAACAAAAATTAGACTTTTTCGAACATACCAATATTATTTTCAAAGTAATGCAGTAATACTGACAGCTTTTTCTTTTTTCAGTAATGATGTGGGTATAATTTGAATTATATTTTCAAATTTAGCATATCAAACATCTTTGGACCCAGGTTTAAAAAATTTGGTTATGTTTTGTCCACATACCTTAAAAAATTAACTACTTGTAATTTTCGGAAGAATGAATGAATATGTTTCAAAGATTTATTTCTGATTAAACTTTATTTAATACTTTTTGTTTCTTTACTGTAGTAGTGGGTACGATATAAATCTTTCTTTGTTACTGGAATTTCATTTGCTAACTGAATTTTTTTAACTCTCAAATTGTAATCGAGATTGACATCTGTTTTTGTAATCTTTAGCATTTGTTTATATCCCTCCATAATACTTTTTTCGTTTTTAGATACATACAGTGCTAAAATCATGACCTATTTCTTTTTACCTAGCCATACTCGAGATGAGACATTATTTTGGAAACATCTCGGTCATTTTGGGAACGCTCCTCCTGGCCGAGAACATCCCTGAAATGACTGTTCCCAGAATAACTTTTGTAAATAAATGCGTGTGTGACATAAGCATAAGGCATCTTCAGTGCAGCTTCTCAATAAAAACCAGAAGTGAACTGAAATACTTATTTGTAAATGTTGTAAAACTCCCAGAATGATGCTGTATTGATGTACAGTGATTAAATATACAATCAAAAATTACTTTTCCATGAAATTATAATTAGTTTGCTGGTGACAAAGTAGCTGACTACTGGTCAAATTGAATGACAGGGTGCTCACTAGATTCATCTGCAGTTCTTCGTAATAACTATTTTTTTTTTAGTTATGCATGCATTCATTGAAATGACGCATTCGGCATTGGACAAAGTTTAAACTTATTTTTATTTTAGGTACTATTTTTTTATTTTGCAACAATTGGAAATATGATTTTTTAAGAGGTTAAATAAGTCTTACTGAGCGTTCACGGTGTTATTTATTCATTTTTCGGTGTTCTAGTTGCTTTTATTCTACAGAACTAGCACTTGGGAACGTGTTTCCAAAATGAATTTTTGTGTTTATTTTAATGAATGAAGTTACTCAATTTTTAATGGACTGATATACGTGGCAATATTGATAAATAACAAAAACGATTTTCAGTATTTATTTTTAACAAAAGAAAATAATTTGGTTACTTCCAAAACAAGTTTCCCACCTTTGTGATTTTGTGCCATATGAAACTATCTATATGTGTTATGAAATGCCCACACAATTGCTATTTACTTTCATGCTGTGCTCAACCTTTCACCTTTTCCATGACTTGTTTGTTCCTCCTTTCCTGCTAACAAGGTGCTACACTTAAAAAATTATTCTTGCCAGTTAGTTTTAATGTATTTTTTGTTTTGCTATAATGACTCTATATTTAAGAATGGAATGTAGTAACTCATTTTTGTGCCTTAAATGATCATAAAAAAAAACTTTAAATTTAACAGATTGTCATTTCAGAATTAGTTTGCTGGCAGTGTTTGAAAGCTGAAATATCACCAAAAAATATTCATCTTTTATTATATTTGTTACCCGCCATGTAGTACGAGCTTGTGAAATAATTTAAAAATTTTGTTTATAGCATAAATGTGAAAACTATTGGGTTGAACAAGAGGGCCAGGAAAAGCAGTTTGGAATGGTTACAGTTCGCCTGATGAAAGCAAGTGTGGTATGTCCCGATTTCCTTGTACGAACTATGATGCTGAAGTACACCAATGGCCAGTCGTGTACTGGTAAGATTGAATTTATCTTCCAAAAGAGAAAGTTAAAATAAATGATAAAAACTGTGCAGTTATTTTATAAGGATTAAAAATAAAATTTAGTTTTCTTTAAGCATAAGTTAGATAATAATTTTACTCGTCAACAAGTTCCCCCGGGGAGCATAATAGGTCCTTTGTTGTTTATCATAATAAGACGGGGGGGGGGGGGGGGGGGAAGGACTATTTGCGATGATGCTATTATTTATTGTGAAATAAAAACCCAAGATGACTGCGCTTTGTTATGAAAATAATCGCATGGTTCAGACTGGCAGCTGTCATGCATATGGGTAATAAGGTGTCACCATTTAACTCTGAAAATACAATTAATGGTACTGCCCTTAGGACAATAGATTTAGCTAAATACCTAGGGGTAATAATTCAAATCATATGCTCAGATTTCTGGGTCACGTAAATTTAAAAAAAAAAAAACAGTTCACACCGAAAGTTAAATCGATTGCATAAAAAGCAATAGTGCATCCTCACTTAGTGTACTGTTGTTTTGTATGGGGTCCCCATCAAAAGGGGGTAATGGAGGCATTGGTGAAGGTCCAAAGAAGAGCCGCCCAATTTGTGACAGATATATATATAAGCATAAGTGCGATGTTAAATGAATTTGGTTGGGAAGATCTGGAACTCTGAAGGCGTTGCTCTCGACAGAAGCTAATTGAAAAATTCCCGAATTTCAGAATGACAGCAAAAAAATATTACTACCAGAAACATTGTTATCTAGGAATGACCGAGAAAATAAGAGAAGTCGGGGCCAGAACCAATTCATTTCTGTACTCATTTTTTCCATGAGCTATTAGGGAATGTAATCTTAAAGTGTGACAGGCTTAGTTCTCGATAAATTACTCCGGCCATCCTGATTTTCCAGCCATCTTGATTTTCAGAGATTGCTCCAGGTAAATGCCAGTGTGGTTCCTCAAAATAGCCCATGGGCACCTCCTGCCATATCCCGTATATTCGTTCCAAACTGTTACACTTTCGGATAGGTACAATACACCCTCCGCCACACACTTTTAGTGAATCGCGGAGTAATAATAATAATAATAAAGTATTGGGTCTTACCATGTAGTAAACTAATTTATCAGTGAAGCTGAGCATACAACAAGAGTACTAAAATAAACCTTATTTACTTATTACAGCTTTTTAACTGTCCTCTGACATAATTGTTGTATATGTTCTGCACTGATTCTTGTAATTATTTAAACCCTAACATTAAACAATGCAACATAGGTGCGCATTTGTATGAAATTAATTATAAGCTATCCCTAACAACTTCAGCTGCAAGCAGATAGTTACGTTGCATAAAAATGTTTATTTCTCAAATAATGACTTTCATTAACACTCGGAATAAGATTTTTATTTTTTTTTACTTATGGCTTTACACCTCGTTGAAGTCATTAGAGGCAGGATCGAATTGGGGACAAAGAACGGGAAGGAATTTGACCATGGCATTTTTGAAGGAAGCATCCCGGCATTTGCCTGGAGTGATTTTGAGAAACTATGGAAAACCCAAATCTGTATGCACGGATGGGGATTCGAACCCATGTCCTCCCAAATGCGAGGCCAGAGCATTAACCGCTCACCCACCACGCTCCTTGGAATAAGAATTAATTAACTTTGGGTATGATTGAGTATTTAGGTAAAAGTTCTCAGAATTTTTGTCTAATCACCAGTTAAGGTAGAAAGAGAGTTTTGAGGCTTAAAATAGAAATAATTAATGGAGCATGGTGGGTGAACAGTTAATGCTCTAGCCTCACATTCAGGACGACATAGGTTCGAATCCCCGTCCGGGCATCCAGAGTTGGGTTTTCCTTCGTTTCCACAAATCACTCCAGGTGATTTGCCGGGATGCTTCCTTCAAAAGGCCGTGGCTGGATTCCTTCCTGTTCCTTGTCCCCAATCCCATCCCAACTCTAATGACCTCAACATCAATGAGTTGCAAAGCCATAAGTAAAAAATGAGGAAATAATTATACCCCCACCCTATTCATGAAAGAAACGATCTAAAAGATTTGTCATATTAAGGCATACTTCATTTTTAGAGACATACAAGGATACAGGTTGACATGTTAAGACATCGCACACTGGCTTTACACAGTATTAATCAGTTTTTTTGTGATGGTTAGCATAATCATTTTTGTAAGTTAGAATGAACATCTCGCCTAAAAAAACTAACAAGGAAAAAATTAATGCTAAAGCCGGGTATGTTAGGAGCTTTTTAAACTTTCTGGTACAAGTAAAAGTAGATAAAAAATTAAAAAAGGAAATTTTCTGCCATGTAACATTTTATATCACTATCTTGACACACATTTATAAATTTTTGCTAGGAAGTGTAAGTTAATTTTTCCAATGCGAAACTGGAAAATGTGAGCAAATTATTTCAGTACAAATGACAAAATGACACTGGTAAATGTGACACAAATTTTATAATCCATGCATTATTAATTTTATATTATGCATTTGTGAACCACACAAATCGCTTTCTATAGTCTTCTTTTTGGTTGCAGAAGAACGTAAAGTGTGTCAGTTCCATTACTCGGCTTGGCCAGACCATGGAGTACCACCGCTTGTACGCCCACTTCTAAACATGGTTCGCCTTGTAAGAGACACTCAAGCATCAGAAACACTTCCAGTACTCATTCACTGCTCTGCTGGTTGTGGTCGTACTGGCACAATATGCGCTATTGATTATGTGTGGGGTCTTCTAAGAGCTGGAGTAAGTAGTATTTGATATTTTTATTAATATTAATTACACTTTCTACCATACTTTCATTGTCAGAGAACCTCCAGTGTGATGAAATAATATATTACTATGTTCTCTTCTATTGTATGGTTTTCTTAATTAAATTTGATAGATGCATATTTATTCTTCAGTGAAAATTGAGAGTGCTTAAACTTTAGGAATGGGGAGAATAAAGGGTAAAATTATGTATGCTCACCATTGGTATTGGCATCCACCAGAATGTGAACTAACTCATGAAGTACATAACTTTCACAGAACAAAGGAATAATTTTAAAAGACGGGTAATGCATTTTGATATTTGGTTTATGGAGGCAATAATACAGTTTTAGCTACTTTTGGTTAAGGGAGGAATGTCGGGATTTCCGTAGTTTCCATTATAAGTTAAAAGTTGGCTTTGTAAGAATATTTCCTGAAAGATTCCATCATGCTATTATAGCAATATAAAGTTAATTTTGTGGTAACCATAGAAAAATAATTTTAATGCCTTGTTTCTCCCAAATAATTTATTTTAATAAAACTGAGATGATAATGTATCTCCTTAGTAAAAAAAGTTATTTTTGTAAACAATTAAATGATTGGTAAGCTCTGAATGTATTGCAACATATGCTATATCTACTTCAGCACTTCGTTAAACTCTTCCAAGCACAAGTCATGCATAGTTCGGCCTTGTCCATTTTTTCCTCCAGCAGCATTCTGGCCACAGCCAAGTGTTTCCAGTTGGCAGCATAGTAGAGCAGCATCCTACCATCAATGTTGGTAAATTTTGATGTCTGTTGTTTCCACCAACAGCCCCATCATTTCGACATGGCCATGCAGTGCCACCCAGTAGAGTTCTCTCCTTCTTGTCTTGAGAAATGCTGCCCCTCCAAACTGTCAGCAGCTCTTTCTCAGTATCCATGCTATCTGTTTACTATGCTGTTTAGTGCACCTGTGTGCACCAATAGCATTTCTCATACTGATGTCTGCATTGTCTGGGAACACTGACACTATACTGCCGCTGCCTCCCTGCACTGCCCAGTGGAGCGGAGTTTCATCGAGACTGTCCTCAGAATTCCTGTTTGTGGAGGGCGCTGACAGAAAATCTGTGGTGTTTTATTGAGCAAGAACACCGAGTTTCTGTCGGCGCCGGTTGCCAATAGCTCTTTCACTGCCACCAAGAATAACAATCTTTGTTTTTCTATGTGAAATAAAAAAAAAATAATTATAATTTAGTTATTGTGGAATGATGTGGTGTGATAATAATGTTTTGTCAACAACTACTGCAATTTATATTGTTTTGAGTAAAAAAAAATTATAAATGCTGGATGAGACCAAGTCTTTTGGAGGGAAGTCATCATGGAGTCTTACATCTCATAGGTTCTTTGAAAAGTGGTGACATATTATTAAGAAATATGAGGCATGGACGTGTGAAAACCTCACCAGGGTAGGTATTACAGAGATGTTTCAGAATCCTTCATTTCTTTGAAATGGGGTGTACCAGAGAAGCGAGGGACGACAGCTGCAAAATCTTGGTCAGACGTTGCTTGACTATGGTGTTGTAGCATGGCATCTACATTTGGGATATCGAATACAGGAGATTGTGGGAGGCAAAGAAGGGCTTGTAGATTTGTCTTTGTAAATTGCCACAGAACTGATATGATAAAGGAGCTGGAATGGGATTCATTGGAAGACAGGAGGAGAGTGAAGAGAGTTCTGGAAATGTACAAAGCATATATTGATGAGGCATTGAAAGATATTGATGAAAGAATTAAGAGTGGTGCATGGAATGGATAAGATGACCATGACCACAAGCTGGCACTTGATTATAATCGTAGAGGTGTGGACAAATTTTCCTTCGTAGAAAATGGAATCGGGGATTGGAATAAATTACCAGGGGAAGTTATGAATAGTTTACCAAAACTGCTGAAAGAATATGAAATTTCTAAGGGTGAAAGAAGATGGATACAAGCAAAGAGGAAATGGGTTTGTGTTACCATTGGAGCGTTTGCTTCATTGCAATTAAATTATATTACATTATTAAATATTTCACTTTAAAAACGAGACAGACTCTTACAGGGTTAGCTGAACTTGGCTGAAAGAATGGCATTGTATAAGATACTGTCACATATTTTCATTTTTATTTGAATTATCTAATTCTATGTAGCTTCTGAAGCATACATCTACTGGAATCAATATTTAGACATAGCTGTATTGTTTCTGGAAGCTATAGGAGTGTTGACAACCTCAGTCTTACAGAAATGCCATCATAGCGTAATGCGTATCTGCATCAGTTGAATAGGTATCACATTTTATCACATAATCATCAGGTAATTGTGATTGTATTCCAATTAAGGAAATTGTTTATAAACTTTTCTCGTTTGGTCGTTGTGTTGTAGATTTGTCAGTAAAATTCATTTGCTAAGTGGCAAAATATAATTGCATTTGCAACGACTTGCATATGAACAGTAAAACAGCCCACCAAGCACCTTCAGTTATTCTGAATTTCTAGCATTCCCTGCACTTTCTGGTCTGTTCAGCCCTGCTCAAAGTGAACTTTGTTTGGGTTTCTTCTTCTTCTCTATTAATATGAGCAAGTTTCTTCCATTTTGACTTTGGAGAAGTAGTCATTGTTAAACATTGTTACACTAATTTAACATTATAAATTGATTTTTTTCAATTAATGTTGTTCATTATCAAAATTGGAAAATGCAATTAGTCACACTGACATCCTGAATTTGATTGAAAATCTAGTTGTATGCCTGCTATCCATACATCCTGCCGTGTTGTGAGCAGGAGACCTCCGAAGCCATGCCTGATAGTATAATGGAATACAAACGACACATTAACACCTAACTGAACAAAATCTAAATGTACCAGTTACTTATTACTGTGTGAATCCTTCTAACTTCTACCAGATCACACCAACTTTTTTAGGGCTTCAGCCCTACGAGCAGACTTAATTTAAGGTGTCATGTAAAAAGGGTTTTTCCTTTGATGGTTGTCAAATGGCAATACCTGATATGCAGTGCAGGCTATATGAAAGAATAAATTGTGGGTGTACAATTTCCTCTTATACTTAACATTGTAACCACCACCCTCCTCCATTTTAACTTGTGTATCAATTTGTATGTTGCCCATAGAGAGGATACACAACTTGGTACACTGACACTAAAGTTCAAAATTGATCGTAGATAGTCTAGTAAATACTTTCACATGGAATGGGTGGCTATTAGTTCTGCAACTTTGCCATTCACAAAAAAATAATTAATCAAATACATAACATTTAAACCAACATAAACTTTGAGAATAAAAAATTTGAATAGAAAATATGGCATACAATTGGAAATACACTGAAGTGCCAAAAGTCAATGGGATATAAAAATGGAAATATCCAAATGGCAATAGCAATGCCAAAGAATTGTATAAATGTGCTGTGCAGTGTCAGGGTTTTCATTTGTAATCTTTGAGTTGTGTGTAAGGTTTTCTGATATGATTTTGGCCACACGATGTGAATTAGCAGACTCTGAAAGTGGAATTGCAGTTGACATTAGACACATAGGCAATTCATTTTCGGAAATTGTTTATGAATTCAACATTCCTTGATTCAGAGTGTCAAGAGTGTGCCATGAATATGTCACTTCCAACACTGCCTCCCGTTATGTACAATACAGTGGCTGACCACTTCTACTTGATGACCAAGACCATCATTGTCTACAAAAATGTTTCATTGTTGAGTCAGGAATCGCCATGTCAAAGAACAGTAGCACACAGTATGGGACATACATTTGATAGTGCTGCGACATTTGGTGTTAGTGGTATATGACAAAAGAAGATTGAGTGCCTCTGTTAACAAAATGCAGCTGTCCTGAATGTATCAATTGACCTATATAACAAAAAAAAAAGGTTGCATGATCAGATGAATGACAATTCCAATTGGTAAGAGCTGATTGTAGGATTTGTTTGTGGCATAGACCCCGCAAGGTCATAAACCCAGGTTATCAGTAAAGCACTGTGCAAGCTGGTGATGGCTGTGTTTACATGGCACGGACTGGTACCTCTGGTCAAAATGACTGTTCAGATACTTGAAGACCATTTGCAGCCATCCATAATCTCAGACAATGATGGACTTCTCCAGGATGACTGTGTTTTGTCACTAGGCCAAAATTGTTCATGACTGGTTTGGGGAACATTGTGGACAATTTCAGCAAATATGAGGGTGGCCCAGAAACTAATACACGGCATTTTTTTCTCAGCCCTCCATAATGGTACGAATGCAAAACTTTAGATATGAATTCTTTAAAGTTTTCAGGGTGCACACGCAAAGTTTCCATTTCCTCCGACAGATACCATACTTTCAGCAATGGTTCAACATGGTGTCTGTGAGTGATGTAAGTTATAAATGGCATGTCATCATTGAATTTCTCATTGTGGAGCATGAAACAGTTGGAAACATTCACAAACGTTTATGTGCAGTTTATGGTGCATCAGCAGTCAACAGAAGTACAGTTAATCACTGGGCACAGAGGTTGAGGCCATCTGAAAGCACTTCTACAGAGCTCCAAGATTTGCAGGGATCAGGAAGGCCACCCACGGCTGTAAAACCTGACAAGATGCAGCGTGCTGATGTGCTCATTCATGAGGACCGATGCATAACGACTGGGCAGTTGGCGCAGGAGCTGTCAGTCAGCGAAGGAAGTGAAGATGCAATCGTCGGTGCTCTTGATTACACAAAAAAAGTGTTCTTGATGGGTTCTGCGCCATCTAACAGAGGAACACAAAACTCTCAGAAAAAAACTTTCTTCCAAATTGCTGCAACATTTTGAAGCTAAGGGGGAAGCCTTCTTGTCCCAGATTGTGACTGGTGATGAAACCTGAGTTCACCATTTTGAGCCCGAAGCAAAATGGTAATCGATGTAATCGTGCCATCCTGACTCTCCACAGAAGACAAAATTCAAAGCAACTTCTTCTGCTGGTACGGTCATGATCACTGTGTTTTGGGACTGTGGTGGTGTCGTACTCATTGATGTGATGCCGAGAGACACTACCAGTAATTCTGATGCATATGTGAACACATTAACCAAACTCAAGAAGTGCTTCCAGTGACTTGGATGCCATACCAACCCAGGTGATCGTTTACTTCAACATGATAACGCACGCCCTCACACAAATTTGAAGACGTTGGAACACATCACCAAACAGCGTTGGACAGTATTACCCAATCCAACCTATAGTCCTGACCTAACTCTTTCAGACGTCCACTTGTTTGGGCCATTGAAGAACGCCATTCATGGGAGACATATTGAGGATGACGAAGAGGTGATTTGCACAGTGAAGAAATGGCTTCATGAAAAGAACAAGGATTGGTACTGCCAGGGCATACACACACTCTTGTGTCTCGCTGGAGGAAGGCCATAGAATGAGAAGGAGATTACGTGGAAAAATAGGGAGTGTAGAAGAAACATCATTCTTTCTTGTGTACAAGTTTCATTCGTTCAATAAATAATTGTTGAAGGGAAAGAAAATGTGGTACATTAGTTTCTGGACCACCCTCATAATTTGGCCACCTAGATCACTGGACCTGACTCCAGTTGAACATATCTGAAAAATGTTCAAAAGTTCAGTTTGTGCACAATGTCCTGCACTGACAGTACGTTCAGAATTGTTGATGGCTGTAGAGGAAATGTGACTAAATATTTCTTCAGGGGACTTCCAACAACTTGAGTCAATGCAGCATTGGGTTGCTGCACTTCACTGGGCAAAAGGGGGTTCCACATGATACTAGAAGGTATCATACAACTTTTGGCATTTCATTTTTAGTACTGTCAGAATACTAATTAGCTGCTTACTATATCTTTACACTCAACAGAAGTTACTGCAGATTCTTAATATATTTCTAGAGAGTCGTCATAAATAATTGGCTGCCTGTGTTTTTTCCCATTACTTTGAAAAAGTTTTATCGGTTTATTGAAGTTGATTTATTTATTCTAACCAATATCTGAAGCTGTGTTTCTTTATCTTTTGAGAATGAAATAATTTATTCTATCAAAATCTTAACTCTGTTTCAGAAACTTACCAGTGATTTTAGTTTATTTAAGCTGGTACGAGAAATGCGTAAACAACGTACTGCAATGGTTCAAACTAAAGAGCAATATGTTTTGGTGCACCACGCTGTGCGGGAATTGTTTTGTGAGCAGCTACGAATGATTGATGCACACCCCTATGAAAATATTGATGTTAATGGAAGACCCCTTATGAAAGATACAGATGATACAGAAAATGAACCAATGTATGAAGTTATTATCAAAGATGCTGCTTGTGAAGGTATGTACATGTATATTTTCAAAAATCGCATGCTATTTTTTGAAGTTTTCAAATGAAGTGTTTACTAATAATGCTGCTAAAGAATAAAAAATCAAGACTTCTGTAAATGAAAATACAGTTGAAGTTAAATGCCAGAAGGTTTGCAATTAGTAGCTATGTTGTCACCATAGATCTGTGTTGGATTGCATTGTAATGGGAAGGATTTGAATTTTCAGCTAGTATGTTCGTTTCTCACTATTTACAACAATGACTGCAACCAATTGCTTGTGCGTTTATCTGGTAAAATTTTCATAACTGTGGTTCTCATTTTTAATTAAAAGAATTTAAATACTATTAAAACTTAAATTGAGTGAAAAATGCATATTTTTTGGTAAAGAAAAACTAAGCAGAATAATCTCGGAGACTAATATAAAAGTGCGTATATTGTATTATTTTATTGTACATTTAAGTGCAGATCATTTAAACATTTAACTGAAATTCAGGAATTCTGAAGTAACACTATCCATCCGAAAAATTCTCGGCCATAGACTGTAATATAAACTACTAGTCACGGTATTTCATGAAAATGTGTCACCTGTCATTTTCTTCAGACAAGTATAAATCATGCTACTACTTTAAACTCGGATTGTTTACTTTTATGTATCTATTGCATATCCCCATGGTCAACATTGGATGGTAGTGGGGGGGGAGGGGAGTAAAGTGGGGCAAAAATATCCCTGAAGGGGGCCTGCCAGCCAGAATGCCTCGCTAAATAAAAACCAAACTTTAAAAAACTTTCTTAAAAATCGTGTTATTTGAATTTTGCATAAAAATTTTGTGACTTTATCCAAAAAACAATTGTTAAAGAAAAAAAATTGGGGGGGGGGGGTTAGGAGAGCCTAAGAATTCTTACCCGGAGCCCCAGAATCCTAACACCAGACCTGCATATCCCTCCACAATGTCTCTATCATTTTAGTGTTTCAAAAAGTTCAGGTTTTCAGGTAATTATATTGTTTAATTATATCTTTTAATTATATCTTTTAATTATATCTTTTTGTTTTGAGTTTATTAATGGTAGCAGTGATAAAAGTTTTATATATTCCCATCCCTTGCTGATTTTAGCAATTCTGCTATGCCTGCTAAAAAAAGCAGCAATAAAAATATTTTTATTAAAATTCAAGTAGTATGCGCGAATTTTATTGCTAGAATTGGATATAAAAGCTGTAAGATATGTAAAAGGTGTCCCAAAAATCGTGGCATCAGAATAATATGTTGGGAAGCCATCAGCCTACTATTCTTTCTTTCTGGTGAATAGAATAAATTTGCAAAATGTTTAAATATAGCTAAAAACTAAGGTGGGGAGGGGCGATGTTAACTGAGGGCAGCTTGTGTTTCAGCCTGGTCTTATCTTCTTTCTCCAGCATGAGCATCAGATTCTTGGATTGTAATCACTTTAGCTGCTCGTGTTCTGCTAGACCTACACCTTAGGTCTGATTTATGCCTGCAAGTCATGTCAAAAAAGACGACGAAATATACTAATGCCAGAAACTCTTAGCTAAACACACAATAGTAGTCTGTAACAGCACAAATCAACATCTGTACTATATAATAAGTTTTGTCTGTAAACAAAATTTATGAACAAGGTGATACACTAATTGACTGTGAAAGAGAAGCAGTCTGAGTAACTGATACAACATTACAGACTTACACATGCTCTTTGTCTGTCACCATTCAGTTATCAAAATTTTATTCATCCCAAAACAAAGTATCTCGTGTCATTCCTAGTGACACAAAGTATTTTCTTATAAAATTTCATCAATATCAGTTTAGACGTTTATTCGTCAAAATGTATCAAGTAGACAGAGGGTTTGAGTGACTTTCACATTTTTAATATTATTAGCATAGATTATACACAAACTGACTGAGAGAGAAACACAGGTTGAGTCGCCCATGTAGCATTATATATATATAAAAAAAAGTAATCATGTATTGCACTGTTAGCCGGAAGATCCCGAAGGATTGTTTGGCTGCCTACATAACAGAGTTTCAATTTGCCACACATTCCGCCTCTGTCATTGCTGGAATCCGAACATTTGAATGTCCAGGCATGGTTTGTATGATCAAAAACAACTATTAAAAATTCCTACTCCCACCAGGATGTGAACCCAGGACTGGACCAAAAACTTTTGAAAGCAAATTCCTTAACCACTGGGCTACCAGCCTACTCTCTGGCATAGCATTACAGAGACTTGCACATATTATGTCAGTATGTCACCGTTCAAAAATATATTATTTATACAGAAAAAAGTACCCTATGTCATTGTCTAGTAGCAAGTAGCAGTTGCTTGGCAAATTTCATCAAGTTCGGTTTAGCTGTTTGGTCATGAAAGAGTAACAGACGGGCAGAGAGACAAGGCACTTTGGCATTTATAGTATTAATGTAGATACACAAACTGACTGTCAGAGCCTGAGCGACCAATATAGCAAAACAAAAAAAAAGTAAACGCATATGGCATTGTTTGCTGAGAGAACCTGGAGGATTGTTTGGCCACCTACAATTTGCCGAGCATTCAACCCTTGAATTGATGGGACCTACAGTTTATCATGGAATCTGAACAACGGAACATCCAGACATGGCTCATATGATCAAAAACAACTCTTAAATATTCATGACCCTGCCGGGATTTGTACCTGTGACAACACCCAGAACATTTGACGGCAAGTGCCCTAACCACTGAGCCACCAGCTCACTCTCTCTGACATGGCATTACAAACATATACACGCTATGTGTGTTTGTCACCATTCAGTTCGTTTTGAAAATTCCATAACAAAATATATTATTTGTACAGAAAAAAGTACCCAACATTCAGAATGGGTGCTGTTGTTTTCAACCATTCACTGTGGAAACAGGAAATAAATACTGCTGGGAGTGTTTGGGCCTGGAATTTGTGAAGACATGGATTCAATCCTTGATTTGGCCATTTAGATTTCAATTTACATGATTTCCCAAAATCATTCAAGGTGAACACTGGGATGATGCCCTTAAAAGTCCATGACTGAATTACTTCTTTGACACCAGTCATAAAGTGCTTATAGCTGTTAGTAGATACCTCCCATGTAATGAAATCATATGGATTAAGCTCAACATAGCCAGAACCAAATTAGTGATAGGCTCCTTCTATCATCCACCAGATGCAAGAGTAACTATTGCTGAGGCATAAAGGAATTGTGTAAATAACATAATTCGTCAATTTATGGATCATACAATAATACTAGGTGACTTCAGCTTGTCATGTATCTACTGGACTAATTATGTTCATGCTTCTGGGTATGAAACAGTTTCTGAAATCATTCTCAACCTGTTCTCAGATCATCCATCTTGAGCAGCTTTTCACTGAACCAACATGGTCCCACAACAGTAACAAAAACATAGGTATTCTCGTTACATATAGGCCTGAATTATTAATGGCCATTCCTACCACCACAGGAATAAGTGACGAGAAAGTGATAATTGTAAGTATCAGATCAGTAACTGAGCGCAAAAATGGAAAAGATGAAATTGTTTACAGATTCTGTGAGGCATCAAAGGAGTGTTTTAGAGTACACCTGAGGGATCGTTACCTTACCTTAAAGATTACAAGAGGCACCATTGAAGAGATGTGGCATCGGTTTATACGTTTAGATAAGGAAGGTATGGACATACATATACTGAAACAGACAATCGAGAAAGTGAATGATTCTCTGTGGTTTACACATGCAGTTAAAAGGTTATTCAAAAAGCAAAGGAGGGTACACACATGCTCAAGTATGAGGTACTGTAGTGACTTGGAAAATTTAGATGAGATAAAAGGACATGTTAAAAATGTGATGTGTGAGGCCTTTAATGACTTCTGTTGCAATTCGCAATCTAAGAGCCTCGCTGAAAACACAAAGAAATTTCGGTTGTACGTTAAAAAAAGGGGGGAGGGGGAAGGAAAAAAAAGGCAGCTGTAGGGACAAAGATATACTAGTACTAATACAATATGGACATAAAAGTTGACAACAGCCTTGACAAGGCTACCATATTTAACACCAAATTTAAAAATTAATCCACTGACAAAATATGGAACACAAACCCATTTTTCCACATTATGTGAAATTGGAGATAGATTCGGTATGAATAGATAGTGCAGGTATTGTAAAACAATTAAAGCTCCTGAAGTGGGGGAAAGGACCAGGTCCCAATGGTACTCCAGTAAGAGTATTTTCAGAGGATGCAACGGAAATATAACCGTTTTTGTCTGATATAGTCTGTAAATCTGTAGAAAAAATAAACATTCCTACTGACTGAAAAATTGCCCAGGTAATTCCCATTTTCAAGGAGATCGGAGGGATTCTAGGAACTATCAACCCATATTTCTAACATCTGTTTGCAATAGAGTTCTGGAGCACGCTATGTGCTCAGTCATTATAAAATTTCTAGATATAAACAAGTTGCTTATACCAAACCAACACAGATTTCGGAAGAACAGATCACGTGAAATACAATGGGCCCTATTTCCATATGATGTGAACCTGTGTCAGTAACTTTCATTACAAGTTGTTGCAATTTTCTTTGAGTTTCAGAAAGCTTTTGACACTCTACCACACAACCACCTTTTGACGAAGAATGAATGTATGATATATCGGACCAGATTTGTGAATGTATACTGGTCGGTCGCCGTATGTCATTGACATGGAAACATCTTCTAATCTAGAAGTTACTTCGGACATTTTTCAAGCAATGGTCTCAAAGACTATGTTAGCAGCAGCAGTTTTGTGGATGATGCTGTTATCTATTGGGAAATACGGTGTTCCGATGTTTGCTTAGAAATTCGATGCAATCAGGATGTTATTTTGGAATGGTTCTATGAATGTCAACATAAAATAAATTGCAAAAGTGCAAGGAAATTCACATAGCTAGTAAAACGTATCAATTTGCTCGCTAATACAAAGTAAACAGCTCAGTTTTTGACACTGTAGATTCCTTAAAGTATTTCATCGTAATACTGCAAAGCAACATGAAATGTGATCATCACATAACTTCTGTTATAGGTAATGCTAATTCTAGATTACAGTTACAGATTGCAATTTAAAAAATTGTAAAGTTCATGCTAAGGAGATAAAGTATAGGGAAGAGTCGCTTGATATGTGACTGCTTGTCACAGCCCTTTCAAAATCGTCACAAAAAGCCTGGTGAACAGACTACGTCAGTTTCATTTGAATTTATTGGTGAATATGTGACGACCTCCTTTCATTAACGAGTGTGATTAAATTCTTCCTCCATCAATCTATTTAGGTTGCAATGGCAGGAGAGGTGAGATTAGTGAAATAATATGCTGTACTAATCCTTATATGTATTCATTCTTCTCTCATGCTATTCAGGGTTGGAATTCACGTAGTTTTTATGCAAAGCACCCTCTGCCACTCACAATATTTGTGAATTGCAGAGTATGGATATAGATGTAGAAAAGGGGAAAACAGTGTTTCCTGCTTTTCCTTCTCAAGTTATCAGCTGTTGTATACCTGCACATTATAAGCTCAACAGGATTAGTGATCAGTTTTTCATTTATGTTTTACTACTTGTACATGAAAGTAATCTCTAGCTCTGCCCTTACTGCCAATCTTCATTGCAGCATGTTGCATGTCTGGGATAGTGAGAAAGTCTGCCAATGTTTTTGCTCAATAACCTCTACTTCCTGCACAATCACTTTGCAAGGAACTGTTTATGGTGATTTTTCTGTCAGATGGGGGACATTAAATTAGCAACCCCCAAAAGCTGTCTTTCAGAAGTGTAGACTTAAAAGGGCAAGCATTGAGTTTCACCTTTTGCCTTTTTTATCTATCACACTACACTGAACACCCATTATCACATTCCTCCATACACTTGCGAACTGAAGAAATTAATGGAAAACCACCCCTGTTACACCTTCCCAGGAAATAGCTATGAAGGTATAATACCCTTTACAGTAACTTGCTATGTGTGGATACCTGGTTGGATACTCATTTATCTTACCTATGATGTCCTGCTGCTAGGGAAACACATTCCATTGTCCTTCATGCATAAAATCCACCTTTTTAGTTGCAGTTATAGTCTTTCGGGATGACAACATTATATCTTTTCATATTTTAAAGGCATGTTGCAGTTTTATTGCACTCTTATCACTTTATAGTAACTTGGACATCACTGACCTAGTCTTCACTTTGTCGTATGAAACTGAGGCCATAGTCTTGAAATTAAACTTCAGGCTGTTACCATCTGAAGCTATGTCTGTAGACCCTTACATCATTCCCAAGGCTCTTCACACCATTGAGTCCCATAAATAAAGCTCTTGTGTCTAAATTCTCTACACTAATCCCTAAATGAAATGTCACTGGTCACAGGATGTCAGTGAAATACTTGTAGATGGACACATGCCTTGTTCATTTCCTTCTGTTATCACCAATGACAAAATTACTAGCCTACATGAATGCAGCTTGCTTTCTTTTCCATTTTTCAGAACAGAAATGTAATTGCATTTTACTTTCACTGATAATACATCACCTCGAATACAGTTTCCATGATCCACTGATTTCTTTGAGTTTTGTAGTATGATTATTGCAGTGTTACTTTCGTTTATAGGTACAAGGTATAACCACTTGCCCTGTCTTCGTTCATGTGTGTATTATACATCAGCCGAGCCTCATAGGTGGGTGGTAATTCTCGGCCTGGAATTTGGGAGGATGCAGGTTCAAATCCCTGTCTGGCCATCCTGATTTCGGTCTTTCTTGGTTTTCTGAAATCACTCTAGGAAAATGCCGGGATGATTCCTTCAAATGGTCATTGCCAAGTTCCTGATCATTCCTTGTCCCCAATCCTCTCCCACCTCCAATGACCTTGAAGTCGACAAGGCATAAAGCCGAAAGTAAAAAAAAAAATATGACAGAGTGTGATTAGTGAAAGGAGAAAATCTAGTAGGTTAAAACAACAGAGCATCCAGCAAGAGAAACATAACCTGTAAAGGTACTGTAAGTGTTGTATACTTTGTTATGGGATGTAGAAAGCAGTACTCTAGGTGGGGCAGTGGGTTATCTCTTGCCTAAGATGAATTTATTAATAGCCTGGTCCAAAAAAAAGACATTCTCATGTATGTCAAATGCTGATTTAGTTGTCAGTTTCTAAATTCTAACTTGTAATATTAGTTTTATTCATATTTACTGTATAAGAAAGTTATGGTTTTACTTCATGGAGGTAACACCTACATAGCTCCAATTTGTATCTGCTTAGTTAAAAAGTTGCCAGTGTATTTTCACTACTTTTTTGTATTTTCAGAGAAACAGGACATCAAAGAAAAAGAAATGTGCGGTAATGGTGCACCGCCCCTACCACACAAAAAGAGAATCTCCACTGCATCTTCAAAGCAAGAGAAAGAAGTTGAAAATTTGACAGAAAAACAGCGTTCAGTTACTGAGCGCTCAGCAGTTAGTGACAGTTCTCCAGCTTCCAATGGCAGTAACTCAACTCAGAAGCCACGTATAGCCAAGCTAAAAGCAATATTTGAGAGAAATATGGGAGATGAAGTTGTTAGTTCTCCACCAAAAGTGCGCCATTCACAACAGGTTACACGTAGTCATTCTCTAGGTGCAGTATGTAAACCTGATTTGAAACAATTATCTCCCAGTCGATTTGGACAGAATGAATCACAGGTGTCTCACCGTAGCATTAAGAAAACTGTGGATGAAAGCTGTTTATCAAATTCATCTGCATTCCAACCAGTTTTACCAATCAAACGAAGCAAGTCCTTGAGAGTTCTTGGTTCTTGTGATCAGTACAAATTATCTTTGGTTTCTGTTTCAAAAGCAAATGTTTTAAAGCAACAGAAATTTCCTGTGTCTAATGGAGTAGAAGATAATGTTCATGAGACACCTCCTATTGTTCAACAACCTAAAGAATGTTTTATAAAACCAAAAAATGTGGGTGTTTTAGGTTCACAACAGTCTGAGGACTCCACAGGAACACAATGTGAGAGAGGAGTGCATTCTAGTACAAACCTCATTTCCAGAACTTTTAATAGAATTGAAGCCCGCATCAAACAGCCTCGTGAGTTAAAACAGTGTCACAGTTTGGCTGGTGTTAGTGGCAGGAGCAGTTCAGAATCGAGTACTGCTGATGAGCGTGTGGTGAATGGAAGTAAGTCATCTGTGGCACACGGCTCATCTCCTAGTACATGCAGCACAGAATCTGATATAAAAATGTCTACTAGTTTACAAAGTGGTGCATGTCAACACAAGTCGCGCAAGGTTGAGAAAGATGATAGGAGGTTGTGGCAAGATAGCAAGCATTATATTACAAATTCAGTAAGTAGTGATAGTGTCCATCAAAGGGAAAGTTCAAGTAATGGACAACACAATATGTGTTTAGATATTGCTCAAAGAACCTCATCTTATCAGAAGCACTGTAGTGAAGCACAGAAGATGACAACTATTGTGACAGGTTTGGGAGTAAGGGAAAGAAGAAATAGTTTTCGACAAGCTGTGAGCACTGAAAAAAGTGGGCATTCAGATATAGCTGCTGATAGATCTCAAGACCACTTGATGAAAGGATGGGCAAGAAATGAAATGTGTAATCCTGATGTCAGAAGAGAAACAAAGGGGATATATCCTTCAGGCTTAAAACACATGTCTAAATCTTACACAGATGTGCCAAGAAGTTTTCTTTTAGATCATACATATCAGTCAAAAGTTACTGACAAGTGGCCTCAACCTAATAGGCCAGGAGGATCTCAACAGCCAAGAATGCAGAGTAAAGAATATCATTCTACTTGTTGCAGCAACATTAATCAAAGCTGTGCTGATCGGAGGTTGGAGGAACATAAATTAATTAAAAGTACTGGAGACCTCAAATTACTTAATCAGCCTTCTTCAAGTGAGAAATGTTCCAGCATTCATAAGCGACCAGAAATGAGATTGGTACAAAGGAAACTGGAAGGTTCAGCATTAAAATTTGGTAGAACCATGCCTAATATGAGGAAACTTTCTCGACCTTCCTTGCCAATGCAAGAGCCGGCTCAAGTCGCAAGTGCAGAGACTGTGAATGATATTAGCAGGATGGACTGCAGGCCCAAGCAGTTTTCTGATGAAACCCACACTGACCTGAAGTCACATTCAAAGACAAATTTTGTAAGTTCAGTTGACAGATTCGAAGAACGGGCTTCAAAACCATCAGTTCCTAGTGAAACAAACTATTCTGAAGCATCCTTGTATCAGCCAATTGGATGTTCTGTTAAGCAGAAAGATAAGTCTGTTATAGTCAGTGAAGTTGCAGAAACTAGGCATATGAAACATGATCCAGGAAAGTGTCGTGTGCTGAGTGGTTGTTCTAGTAATTCCTTTGACTTTGAGATGTCCCATTCCAGAGTAGAGAAACCTGTTAAAATTCCAATAGAAAAAACTCGTGAACCTAGTCATAATCCATTAAGTGTTACAAAAGCAGACTTCCATAAGGAAAGAGAGAAAGAAATTGCCCCAAAGGATGTCTTACAACCACAAATTCCAGAAAAACGGACCGATTTGGAAAGTGTACCCTGTGCTAGTGTACGTGAATCTGTTAAGAAGACTGGAGACATTTCAGATGGACAGAAATATAATACTGGTGTATGTAACCCTGCTGTCCTGAGGAGAGATGACAGATCTGGAAGACTGAAGAAGGAAACTAGTCAAAATAAAGATGTTTTCAGCTATGGTATGTATTATGTTATTTTAAATTAATGTTAATTTACAAATAATCGTACCCACCAGTTTGGCTGTGCATTAAACATTTTGCTGTGGAAGTAATAAAAATAAACTCAACCTCAGTGCTGAACGATTTTTTTTCGTTTACTTGAACTGCAGTGAATCACTTTATTGTTAAAAGTAACCTTTTTTTTGTTGTAAAAATCATTAAAGTTAGCAAGAAAAGTGAATGACTTCTAAAGATGTCATGTTCACCTAGCATGCTAGTTTCTCCTCCAGTGCGGATGACATCTGTTGACATCATGTATTGTATAATCAGTAGGAGAGCATGCACAGGCAAGTAGGATAAGCTTTTTACTACAAATATGTATTTTGTTGTAAATACAAATAAACTCCCTAAAAACACAAAAGTTAAAAGTAAAATGAAATATATTTCTACTCAAAAGGCACAAAAATTTTGACTCAACATTGTACATCATCATCACTGTCATGCACACCAGATCTATAAACGAACCATTGTTGTTGTTGGCTGCAGTTGGGGGTGTCCATTAATTACATGAGGTGTTTTCCGGAATTCTGGACCCCCTCCCCTATGGTGAGATTTGGTGGGATCTGTTTGGACCCCTCTCCACCCCCTATGATGTTAGATCTTGAGAGGACTTCCCCCCCCCCCCTTTTCCTCCTACTGACTGACCTCATAGTTTTTGGAGACCCTTTTCAGCTCTACTGTTCTTCAAGAAATTAAAAAAAGGTGATTGATATTTCACCGGAACCCCACCCCCCATTTCATTTCACATAATTAATGGATGCCCCCTTGCTTATAACTGCCAGTCAAAAATGATATCGAGGCATGCACTAGGTATTGCCATATATCTTGTAAGAGGAAAGCAGGCATTTATGAGTAAGAGGAGGAAAATATGAATTCCTAATTTTTTTTTATACCACCTGGGTTTTGCGCCGGAATGGGAAATAGACGATCATTTGGTCCTGTCTATCCACATTGACTATGTATTTTTTATACTTGTAAATTGTATGAGATTTCTGCACTTCTTGACTCAGAATATGCTAAGTCATTGTTAAATTCTGTTGAAATATATGGAATGTCTTGTTTGTTGCACCAATTATCACATTATTCACATAACAAGCCAATGTTTCCCCTTTTGAGAGTTTTACAGTTTTTATGTCGACAGGTGTTTTCTGTTCCCATACACAGTGTATTTCCTTGTAATAACTGTTGTGCCAAGTCATAACTATTATAGTTGTTATCCATAAAAACAGAGTACTGTACATCCAGGTTTTTTTTCCATCAAATGCATGACAGCCTTGCTAGTGTGTACCTTTCTATCGTGATCGTCAAATGTTCCAGTGTAAATACAGAACTTAATGACAATTCCACCTGTTTCTGTAAGCACATACAATTTTATACAATGCTTATGACATTTGTTTTTATATATTGTCTGAATACAAGTCTGCCAAACCAAATTATCACTGACTCTTCAAGTGATAATATTTTGCTAGAATAAGAAGTATATATATATATATATATATATTTTTTTTTCTGAAGTAATCTGTATAAGGGGATATATTTTGTAAAGGCTATCATCTGGCTTTGATTCTTCATTCCCTGGATTCCTTGCAAAATGTAGGAATTGCAAAATCAACAAAAATCTGTTGCATCTAATATTCGCAGAAAATATGGGAATGCCAAATAATGTGTCTTTTTTTCCCATAATACTGTATGAGACTCAAAGGAATAGTGCCCATGTTATTAACCAAAAAATGTTTGCATTTCGCCTATTGTCAGATCTTTCCATTTAAAAATTCTTGAACTTTCTTTAATTAATCTGTGTTGCCTACTTATTTGTTTGTTGTGAAACTTGTTTATAAAATATGTAGTCCACTAAAAGGTTTAAATAATCTGATGATGTAATTCTACCTAGTAACACTAAGTACTGCTGTCATTTTACAGCTGAAACTTTCTGATGTATTATCGATGGATTAGCTGATCAAGTTACAGCAGAATCTGACTGCAGTCCCGAGTCTGAGACTTTTTGCTGTTGATCTAACCCAGTTTCAGAGTGACTCGTATCATCTTCCGCTAATGCCGAATTGGACTCCCCTGTCATCTTTGTTTTCTTCTTCCAAGGAATCGCACTATCCATCCCATCTTTTGTCCTCGCTAAGTGAAGACCCATCACAGTCCAATTTGTGCAGTATCATTTCTAATGGAACTACAGAGTATGAAGGCTAAAATTTTCATTTTTAGAGGTTTTGACAGTTTCAGCCGTTTTACAAAATGAGACACGCCTAGAGGTTATACTTCACAATATTTGGAAAGTATGTTTACATGCGCACAAAGCTGACACTACCACTGAAGTGTGTTACAACAGTGCACTAACTACATCACATGCTTTTTTACATACTATTATTGCTACCATATTGTTGGCTCTGGCACAGAGGTTCAATCATCTTATTAATCCACACTTGTATAATAAATGGGCTTATTTATGCTATATTAAAGAGATAAGAATGGCTATGTCTACTACTTCTTCAAACTAAGCGAATACTTACAGTAGACATCTAAAGATTTCATGGACAAATGGCAACACATCTGCTCTCCCATTAAAACTATGATAAGACTTTGTAAGCTGTTAGTAAATGGATTCTTGCTTTCAAACAAGCACAGCCTCAGAAAGAGGATGCATCAAACGATCTTCAAAGTAGTGAAAATGTTCAATGGTGGAAGTAATCAAGTCAAATACATTTCACAGTTGTTAGTGATAAAAATAAATGGGGAAAATGTGTTTAGCCAATGTGAATTCAAACAAGAATAGAGTATGTAAATCCATCACTTATGAGAGGACGAGTGCTCCAGTGACAAAAAATACAATATGAATGTACTATACTTTGCATGACCCCTTAATTTTATGAGAGAAGGATAAAACATTCAGCGTAACATCATTCTCTCACTTGAAACATTGTGTATATGTATTTGTTTTATTTTGTGTTGTCATAGCCATGCTGCTTCCACCTTTAATAGTGTTGAGCGTATGTCCTCTATTTATTTTTTAATTGACAATTTGCAAGCAGTATTTTTATGAAACTGACTGTAAAAATAGTGCTCAAATAATTTTAATTTACATTAATGATTAATGATTTTAGTGTGATACATATGTTTTTCTACCCTTTAAGTATGCAACTATAAATTTCATGCTTGTACGTTTTCAGTTATACCTTGTTAACCCTCAACTGTTGGCTCAAGGTCAAGTTCCCCTTGCCCAATTCATCACCCCATTCCATCCCACCTCTCCGAGCTGAACA
This sequence comes from Vandiemenella viatica, assembly GCA_031002005.1. Classification (NCBI taxonomy): domain Eukaryota; kingdom Metazoa; phylum Arthropoda; class Insecta; order Orthoptera; family Morabidae; genus Vandiemenella; species Vandiemenella viatica. The sequence continues at coordinate 231,561,513 of CM061921.1, read as the reverse complement.
CTCGTGTTCATGTAAAAGAGTGCAATATTTTCCCTTCGCATGTAGGAGTAAGGTTAGCGAAGTGGGGATAGAACAGAGTGACCTTGAGCCGTCTCGTTGTTGTAGAGTGGTTTTTCCTGCCTAGTCGCAATGTGTAGGATTAAATTAAAATTGGAAAAACAATATTCATATATACAAAATACATTTTTGATTGATCTGAATGTTCATCTTAATTTATATTTATGAATCATTAACTACAGTACTGAGGAACAAAACTTGACGAGAATGCAGGAGTATAAACGGGGGCTAGTAAACAAATTAATAATAAATTTTGAAAGATCAGAAAGTGTAACCTGTCTTCAGCTGTGTGTCTCATTAGAAATAACAACTTATGTGATCATTTAAGTGAATAAAATTTGCCAAGCTTTATTTCTTTTAAGAAGCTCCAGTTTTTCCAATACTCAATTATTCTCACTATCTTAATTCTCTCTCAATGTTGACTGCCTTAAATTCCCCAATATGTGTTTCTAATGAGTAGTTCACAATTTCATAAGTCTTTAATTGATTCCTTTGTATTTATTAATGATAAATCATATTTCTGATTGGATATTTGTTTGGTTCTCTTATTGACAGTGTTTACACAATAATTCCAAGTAAACATCAGTCATCATCTATGTAAACTGCAATTTATCTAGACTATAATATATGATATTTTTTGGAATGTATCAAAGTTATAATTTTATGTGCTGGGAAGATTTAATTCATCTTCAAGCAATTCAGATTGTAGTTTTTTTGTTAGGGAAAACCCATGGAAAATTCTAAAATTGTTCCTTGGTGTGAATGTTAGATCATTTTCTTTACTCACCATGGAAACGATTACTTTGAAACAACAATGTAAATTTTACTAGAGAATGAAACAGAAATGATGGTAGAGAAAACAGTGTATAGATTTAAACTGAGCAGTGAAATAAATGAAAGATGGGTTCATCTCTATAATTTCTTCTAAAAGAGATGAGTGAAAATTCTATTTTATTTACAGAAATTTAGACGCCATTGTTACACAAAGCACCAATAGTGGGTAACTAGACTCTACCACCAATATTAGATAAGACGGGTCACTTACAGTTTCAATTTCTGTATTGTTTGGACTGATGAATGTACAAACATGGCATTGTTACCTAAACAGTCCTGCACTGATTCATCAGTTCAGGTAATCATTATTTCATGTCCGTGGGGCAGAATGGGACAAGTGACATTGGCTTTGTTGGCAGCTCCATGAGGTAAAAAAGTATTGGCCAGCCAGTTTATTTCCAGATGGATTGATCCTTATCTCTTGCCTGTGACACAGTGCTTCTCAGCAATTTCGCAGTGATGTATTCACCTCTCAGCAACTGGAAAATGTGGACTTCCATAAATCAAGAACATCCTGACAGCCACTCAAATAAATAATGGCACTAGTTATTGGTCAATTCAGTTTAGAACAGAGTGTCTCATCACATCATGTTGATCGGAGTTGGTGTCAGTTTCTTCCATGACACCCATGCCTCTGCCTGATGCACTCAACCTCTAGGGAAGATCTTTACAATTTTGTTCAAATGCATACACATCTGTCAGTTCGTCTTTGCCTGAAGAATCCTTGGCTTCATGCACCAGACAATTTTTTTTTATAACCTCCCTAATTTCAGAAGCATATAAATAAATCATGTTCATAATGTTGAAGTTGATTAGTTGATCATCTGAATTATTAAATTACCATAGAATAGTGTTTATTCTCAAAACTTTTTTATTAATGTTTGTTTTCGTGCTCTATTTTTAACTGTTGTAAGTAATGTGAGCATCTCAACTGCCCATTGATACAGTATAGTGTTCTTTATTATTGTAAAATATGCTGTGCAATTGAGTTTCCTCACTAAACTGAATCACATTGTCATCTTGCCATTAATCTCATATAAAGTTGTCTTGTTTATCAACAAACATGATTTCATCAAAACATATATATATATATATATATATATATATATATATATATATATATACTGTTCCACTACATCTTTTGTGCATTTTATGTCATAATGTAATAGGAATAAGTCAAATGTTTGGTTTCAAGGGAATTACTCTGATGAAACTTTCTTCAGAATTCATGTTATGAAATAATAAGTTTGAAGCAATTTTGAATATTTTGCATGGATAGTGAAATTGCATACGTGTTTCCTTATTAATAGTTCAATCCATTTTTATCCCATATAAAATCTGAATAACAGTTTAGCTCAATTAGTGTTCTAAAAATGTTAATCATTATATACTCCTAAACTTAATTGTTGGATAATCTGTAAATTTCTCAAACAGTTGCAGCTTTAGAGGGATGATACGCAGATTCTAACATTCACAGTATCTTGTGAAGAATTTCACTACATGTAATTCACCTTCTGGATACTTAGCCCAGCTTCACCATTGCAACAGAACTGTACTGTTACTAAATTTTTAAATATGGGTTCATTTATTAATTTCCACTTAAAATTACATTGTATTATCATTTGTGAATTCAGGAGATGGGGTGAGTTTCTATTTTAACATCTGCTATGGTAGACAACTATTGAACAGTTCTTCATAAATTAGACCAAAAAATTAACACCATTCCATGAACTATATGGCACATCATGCAGGATATGTGAAATCTGATTGCTTTACTGTTCATCAAACGGAAATAATTAAAACTTTTCATGGTTCAAAATACACATATTGCAAATACAAAACCTAATTTACAAATGCAGATTAATATTAATTCTGGCCCGAGTCATTTATACGCAGCTCTTAAAAGATATTGAGATGCTGTCCTGATTATCCAGATTTAGCTGGCTCATACCATTTATAAGTTTGTTGAATTGAGACACGAGTTCCCCCGTCGGGACATTTCAGGTTCAAGTCGCGTGAATCTGCAATGCAGTGATAAAAGATTAATAACACATTAAGATGTCAGTGTTTGCATAATGCATAGCATGTGTGTGGCCTCTTCAGGCCACCAAGAAACTGTGATATAACTAATTTAGTTAGCTAGCAGAACTTCACCTTCTGTAACACTTAGGTGAGCTGAAATACTTTAAATGAAACAGTACACCGAAAAACTGGAGCCACTGCTGCTCAAAACATCCTCTCATTAAGTCCATGAGTATCCTTCTCTCTGTCTTCTTCTTACACTCGAAGATTCCAGTTGCCATGTGCAGGAACTGAGAGCCAATCAGATTTAATCAATTTTATAAATAATAATCAGAAATCAGTATCTCGACACACAACTGACAGGAATATCTCACTCGCATAGCTTTTACACACAAACAGTTTCACTGACAGCTCATTCGCATGCATTCTTGATGTCTTCCGAAAAATTCTCCGAGGGCCAATGAACGTGCAGGCACTCTCCCCATGCTATCTATGGAATTTGTAAATTCCCCTGCCGCTTACGTCTGCCTTGCAGTGGATTACTTAACCGCCCAATGCAACATTCCAGTATACACCAATATTCCTTACTTGCGGTTATACAACTCTCGCAAAAATTAATCAATAACTGGAGTCATTGGCTCCTAACTTTAGCGTTGCTGTTGTGGTTTAATAAAAAATGTAGTGGCTTTGACCAGTACCAGGTCTTGGTGGAAACCACTGTAGAAGAGTCATGATTGTATTAAAAGATGGCCAAAACAAATTATTTTCAGGCAATTTATGCTGGAAAATACAAATAATTCATTCTTTCACTGATAAGTTGAAAAATGTTCTGATCTCTCTTGTACTTTGCACTAGATCTAAAAGATTTAAATTATATTTATTTGGATTAATGTGTGTTCAATTTCCAGCCAAATCCGTGCTCTTGCATTATTAATTGTTGCAGCATTAAATATAATGCTGTCCTGATTAATTGTGTGCACTTCTTTTGAGGGCGGTGTTGGTTGATAGGCAAATCCTTCAAGTTTTGAAATTGTGCAATATTGGGATTAGGTACAAGAAGGAATCATGATGTGGGTGATGTATGCAAAAGTTGACAAGTTAAAGCTTTATAGTGGAAAGGAATAATTTGAGGATGAGGCATACGGTTTCAGATTTAACGATTTTTATTTCAATGTTTTTCTGGATTGAATTAGGATGATTCTGAGATAATTTCCACATATAATCTTGGTTTATTCTTGTTTTTCTCACCGTTTCTAAAGAAAATAACTTATATTTGCAGTGACCTCAGAAGCAGTTTCTTGTAAAGTTGAGTGTACTGTTAATTACACTGGGTCGATAGCTTATGTATTGTAATCTTTTTATAATGCATTAGGAAGCAGCATACTTTCACATAGTCAGTTTAAAAACTTGAAAGTGACTTTACTTCATCTAATTTTCTATTAGTATAGATTAATCCATAACATTTCACTTGATAAAATGAAATAGACCACTGTCTCAGGTTTTTGCAGCACTGTGATGAAATACAGTGCTTGTTTAGTATGAATTTCTTAGGAATCTGTCTGCTTCATGGAAAAACACCACTTGTAGCGATAAAATGCTTGAGAAAATTATAGCTTATACATGAACAGTAAATTTAAGTATAGAACATATTCAATTTTTATATTTTAATTACTTGCTTTTGGCCATTTTCATCTGAAAGGAATTTGCATATTTCTAGTATAAATAGAAATTCTGTGTGAAACAATCGGCTATTCTCTAATGAAAGGTGTTATTTTTTGTCTTTGACTATACGCATTAAATCCTATAACTGTAAAGATGTTGCTACATAGTAAATCACCGAAATGTCACTTCTTTTTATATATATATATATATATATATATATATATATATATACAGGTCTAGTAGCAGGAGTCCAGTTACGACATGGTTCAAGAGATGACTCTGCTTGCAGCTGTCCAAATGTAACACCAAAAGTGAGACGCCATGCCAGTGTTGTTGTCCTGCGTCACAGTCTCATAGAGACAGCACCACTCTCTGTCTGGAGTTCTGAGCAACACTGTAAGCAGTTTATTCATTCTTTAAAAAGTAAGAAAGAAAAAATAGCAAATGTCATTCCTTGTACACTTTTAGGAATAATTCTTTAACACTGCATATATTAAAATTTTCATCTTGATGAAATCAAACAAAATCATGTATCGTTAAAATTGTGGTTGTTTAGTAGATATAAAACACAAGTGATGGCTACATTTGGGAAAGTGCTGACAAAAAACTCATGTCCATCTTTGAAGATAGAAATGAAAATAATTAATGTCATTAATATGGTTGTTTCAAATTTTGACTGAATGAAAATACCATAGACCATAATTTTCTTTACTCAATACAGTACAAAAATTATACCATATTTTTTTTCTCTCACAGAACAAACTTTCTTACTGGTGAAATGCATGTTCTATCCTTGTGCACATTTGTGCTGACGATACTTCATTGCATCTTGTGGGTCAACTGGTTCTTTTATAATTTTTCCATAATGCTCCCATATAAAGAATTTTCTGCTACAGAGGGTTGTATTGTATTGCTTCCTGCCATAAATTTTCTTATTCTCATTCTTTTGTTCTCTTTTAGTTTAGTTGAATGTCTGACCATTTCCATTCTGTTTCTTTAATAACATCAGTAAATTTATACTGCATTATTCCCATTAAGTGTTCAGAATTATTTCCATTAAGTGTTCAGAATTATTTTGCAAGTCAGTGTTATGAGGAATTTACCTTTACTCTAGCATCCCAAGCAGTATATTGTTTTCTTTTAAGAGAACTTAATCTGTCATCAAAAATAGTTTACTAGTTACTAAATTTTTATTCGAGTTAAAACATTTAAATCTCTTCACCAATTACTTGAAGACATAAGCTATTCTGTCAACCTCTGTCACACTGTTTCTGATGCAAATCGTCTTCTTATTTTGAGTTACTGCTTCTAATATCAGATATGTAAAAACAGCCACCAATTGTACAGGGTTAGCCAGTGAAACGGGAAGATTGGAAATGGCCTTGACAGTTGTAATGTGAGTGGTGGGGGTAATAGTGGCCGGCTCCGTTCCATCTGCGTGTCCCGCCATTTAGTTGAGATGGATCGTTGGACTTGTGAACATCGCGGCTACGTGGTTAAAGCGTATTATACGAATGGTGAGAGTTTGGTGAAAACGCGACGTGCTTTTCGACGCCATTTCAACATACCGCGCAACAGGCCTGTTCCTTCGGATAACGCAATTCGTTTGTGGATAAACAACCTTGAACAAACTGGATCAAGTCTAAAAAACGAGGTGGGAGTGCAAAAACCGTTCGAACCCCTCAAAACATCGCTACTGTTCAACAGGCAATGCTCAAAAGTCCACGCCGATCTGCCAAACAACATGCTCTACGCCTTGGAATAAGTAACACTTCTGTGAGAAGGATTCTTCATGAAGATTTAAATTTTCACCCATACAAAATACAGATTGTGCAATCTCTCAAACCAACCGACAATCAGAAACGATTACAATTTTGTGAGGAAATGGCCAGAATATTGAAGAAAATGTCGACCAAGTAAACAACTTGTGGATGAGCGATGAGGCGCATTTTCACCTGTCTCGTTTTGTTAATAAACAAAACTTCAGATACTGGTCGGAGGAAAACCCTGGCGCACTTCATGAAATGCCTCTTCATGCTGAAAAAGTGACGGTTTGGTGCGCAATGTCGGCAAGAGGAATCATAGGCCCATTTTTCTTTGAGGATATCAATGGAAGTGCTGTGACTGTTAACTCTGTGTGTTACGTTGCAATGATCCAGAACTTTCTTTCGCCACAACTCGCCCGTTTTCCAGTGAATGAACACACAATGTTCCAACAAGATGGGGCAACAAGCCACACTGCAATAGTTGCCATGAATGCTGTGAATGCTTTGTTTCCAGGTGGCGTTATTTCCCAAAACGGGGATATCCCTTGGCCCTCTCGCTCTCCAGATTTGACAGCCTGCGACTTTTTTCTATGGGGTTACTTAAAAACAAGAGTTTTTCAGAACGATCCACCTAGAACTATCCCAGCCCTAAAACAACGAATTCGGGACAAAATCGAAGGAATACCAGTCAATATGCTGCAAAATGTCATGAGAAACTTCCAGGCCCTGCTGCAGCAGTGCATAGATTCCAATGGAGGACATTTGACAAATGTTATATTCAAAAAATAATTTTTTCACTTATTGTACAGTAAATGGCTACCTTTTTTCTTTATATTTATAAGCATTAAAAAGTAAAATTAATTTTCTTAAAGAATTAGTTACTTATTTAAATCTTCCCGTTTCACTGGCTAACCCTGTACATAGTGCTGTCCTTTTTTGTACTGGAAGTGCCTTAGTTTGATATCAATCTATCATTTGTCTAATGTCGTGTATCATTTTCGCATGTGTTAAATGATCATGACTGATCTCTGCAAAATTTAATGTTGGTAAAAGCTTTGGTTAATAATTTAATGTGTGAAAAAATTCATAGTTGCATTGTTTCAAAACAAATTAAATGCATTTGCTGTAGGACATCTTTGTTACAATTTTTTTATTATTCTTATCAAGCTAGTTCAGGATAGTTTCCTTCTGTTCATTACAAACATTCATGTAAAGTTTAGTTTTGTGGGTTTTGTCAACTTATTTTTGTGATTACATTTGAATTAAAGGAAGCAATGTATTGGAAGAAGACAAAATTCTTAAGTCTATTGAAGTAAATTCAATTGTTTCACAGGAAATAACATTATCACTGTAGAGTCTGTCAAAGATTCATCAGTGCAAAAGAGGAAGTGCACAGTAAAATGCTGTATAATAATAGTCATCAAGTACCAAGATACAGTTATTGTATATTAACAAAAATATATTGCAAGTTTTTGTATGTTTATAAATCTAAATTCTTCGATAAAATGAGTGGAGAGTGCTAATTCTCACACTGCTAGTTGTTTTTGTGTGCACAGTGAGTGTTAGAGAAAACCACAAAAAATTTAAAACGGGACCATCAGACATGTTAAGAATGGATTTCAATCTCCTTCATGTACGTTGAATGGTATAACCCCAAGTGTCTGTGGTACCGCCATTTCCTCAAATGCACCATAGTTTTTGAGATATTCGCATGTAAACAATCCCAGTGTCGCTTATATATTAATATAATTTCCCTGTATTTTAAAGTGGTTGCGTGGTCTAGGTATTAAGATGTCCGTTCTGTAACTTTACGGACTTTGTTTCAAATCCCCATAATATCAAAAAAAAAATTATCTTCAGGTAGTGTTTAATTTGATTTAAATTCCATTAACATACTTTTATTGCATAAAATAATAGTTCAAACATATCACATACAATATAGTGTCATTTTATCCAGAAAATATTTTTTTTGAAATGAAGTCTTCATGGATGTACCATTGGATTGGGTTGATGCTGAGAAAGTCTCCATTCTTATACTATTTTTTTACTTTATTTCATCTTCATCATTTTTCTCATCAAGGAATATTTTAAACAAAATTAGTAACATCGAGAAGATAATTTTTGTTCTGTTTTTTACAATCATTGTGTTAGCTCAACAAGGAAATGACAGGGCAAGTGACAAACACTTACAAATGTTTCAAAATGCTTTTGTCAGATTCAGATTTACCTTTCACTGAGTCTCCTGACCAAATTTCTTCAATGGCTATGGGCAAGACATAATACAAGCCATTGTTAATAGATTAGCTGAAATTTCACTTGTTCTATGTATTATAAGTAATGTGATTTGTTTTAAATATTATTTCATGCAATAAAAGTGTGTAAATGAATTTGAATTTAATATCAAATTAAAATAATCATGCTCAAAAATATCTGAAGATAAAAAAAACTATTTCATACTATAGGATTTAAATCTGAATCTGAAAATTAAAATGCAAACATCTTACCACCTAGACCATGTGATCACTTGATAATACTGGGCAATTATTTTGTTATGTAAAAGATATTGGAATTTTTTTGCATGCAAATATCTAAAAAATTATGGCACATTTGAAGAAACGACATTACCACCGGCAAATTGGGGTGTATACCCTTTAACATGTCTGATGGCCTCCTTATTAGTTCATTTTAGAGGGAACTTGAGTAAAATTAAAAGTAGAAGTTATCACCACTTTCTATCATATAATATTAATAAAGAATTGTACATGTACAAAAAATATTTTCTCACAAATCTTTTTCTGTTAGTTATTTCCAGCACTTTTTCAGTTTGTATCTTAAACTCTAAAGGCTCTGAAACATTTTACAGCTCCACATGCTCCAAGTGGAAAGGCTGCTGGGAGCAAGGAAGTAAGTTCACACAGTTATGTTTTTGATTTATGAATATTTCAAATGTTTTATTTTCTTTGTTACACAGTAATCTCACTGATAATTGCTGGTTGGTCCTACAGCACTTTCATGCAGTTTAAGCAATGCTTTTTTGCAGTAGTTTCTGTAGTAGAGTACTTGTCACATGTTACACCAGTAATGAAATTGATGGTGAAGGTACCTCTGTCATGGTTGAAACTGCCCCCATTTGCACCTGGTTTTTGGACTAACAGACTAAATTTTATTCTATTACCCAACATATTTTGTATTCTGGCATTCTGGTTTTGGGAATTAAAATTTGTAAACTGTTGTAAGGCACTATCATGACAGTGGCCATTTGTTCCCAACAGTTTGCTGTTATACAGATAATGTTGCAAAAATTTATAAATCATTCTCATTAAAGAAAGAAAGCCCTCTCTATTAATGGGACTGATGAATGTGATGGCAGTGTGTGCATACTACTAGTCTTTTGGAGTGTAAGGACCCAGGGAGGAGTATCTTATTGAATATAGAGATTGATTTTCATGGAACAGAAGTTGACTGGGGTTAGGGGGTCTTGTGAAGCAAGTTCATAAGGAGGATCTTTGGGATAAATCTTACCCGGTAGGGTTGAATGAAATCAAGCCCTGTTGTAGGCTACAATTGATGGATTCGAGACCAGAGAAGAACTGTGTGACAAGGACTGTGAATAATCTTAGCAGGTGTATGCTGGTTGTTAGGCTGTACTGTCTATGAAGTGACATTAGAAAGATATTTATGCATCAGATAAAAAAACTGTGGGATATTAATGCTTCAGTAATATTTTTGGGTGTGCTTGGTGAGATAATGATGGCTAGAATGCCATTCTCTCACCGAGTATTCCAGCAGGTAGAGGTTGTTTGAGTTTTAGGAACTGGCGTGGGCTGCTACTGGATGGTCTAGGTTGCTAGTTTAACATGTTCAGTGCTGAGGACGTCTTCGGCTGTCCGCTAGGGAACATCCCAGTGACGGTGGACGGCTTGAGATGTCCTTTCCCTATTGGATTGTATAGAAGGTTGGTGATTCCAGTACCTGGCCTAAGAGCTCGCCCTTTCTCTTAGCCATTCATTAAAGTTTTACCTTTCACTGAGTGAAGACCAGTTTTCAAATCTGACAACTGGTGCTTTTTAATAATTTTTCAAACTTGGTGTTCTTCCTTCCTATAAGCCGCCTGTCCCACGTCCCTCTTCTTCCTCTCGAGCATGTTCCTCACGTCCTATTCCTTCCTCTGAATCATCTTCTCCACAATTATCACTTGAGCCAATACATTTCCCAAAACGATACGACATACCTGATGGAAAGATGAGAGCGCCGCAAAAGAAATGTCTACAATGTTCGAAAAATGAACTGAGGAAAGATACCGCCTATTATTGTCCTGTCTGCCCGGAAAATCCTCCTTTGTGTCGGGAGCAATGCTTTGAAATTTTTCATCAAGGAAATTAAAATTAATTTTATATTTTTTCATTTTATTTAGTCCTATTTTATCAATTTATATTTTCCAAGACTCAATAATTAATATTTTTTTGACGAAACTAAATTTAAATATATATAAATAATTAGTATTTATGTAATTCTATATGATACACACATTTTTTTTATTTAATAAACTTAATTTATACGATAATTATCATTTTTTTCCCTAAACTCCAATTGTATTTTTTTTTTTCAACTAAAAGCAAAATAAACAGCAGAAAATTAAAATCGTCTGCTGTCTCAGGTAAGATGGTCAAAGCGTGACGGCGGATGTATAGAGATGTCTGCGTTATGCGGGTTTGCATTCAGAGTTAGTCACTGACAGGACTCTTCATATTGCCAGTAGCGTTCAATGTGTTAAACTATTTGCCTGTAGCCATTCATTCTGATAAACAGTTGGTTATTGGTGAGTCCTTTATACAAACTAGTGCAGTGGATGTGAGCAATTTGTTATGACGTCTGTTGTACGTGGCATGAGCAATAATGGGGAAACCTATCTCAGCCTTCCTTATTTTTTAGGTTTCCTCCTCTTTGGATCTCTTGATCACTGTTCCTTTCATCACAATAATTTATTTTCAGTGTATGTCTTGTGACATTTTCAGAATTAGGCTCCATGAATATTTGATCTGATTTCAAATGCTGAAATTACAGCAAAATTCTTCATAGAGCCAAAATGAAAGTAACCACTCAGTAACAAAATATTTCTACATTCATGATTCCACTATTTGGTGAATGCATGTACAGACAGTGCAATGATGAACTGTATTTTAAACATGAAGTAGAGTACCATAAAATAATGAAACAGCAATGGTAATGGTATACTCAGCAAAAAATCAAAGATATATTAGAAATGCATTGTCCATTTCCATGCATCTGTGATGTTCACTTAATCTCTTTGCTTGTATTAGTAAAAACTACTGTTAACCAACAGTTAAAATTAAGAGACTGCATGAAATGTTTTGGAAATTTGTTTAATTGCATTTGAAGTGACCAGTTACTTACAAAATTGCTTAATTTTGTTATTGTTACCTTGTGTTATGTTGTTTTATCTTAAATTTTACTATGTTGTTCAAATGTTTCTGCAGTTCTAGATTTTATTGGGAGGGTGGAGAGGGAGGGGGTTGGCTTGGTTTGAAAACAGATAAAGATTGGATAGTGTGAGTGAAGATCGGATACATTAAAGACTTGTATAACTCTTCTGAGTAAGACATCATGGCAGCAGTATTTATTTCTTTCAAGATTACAAACTTGAACATTGTGATAGCTTACTCATAAACTCCTTTTTGTGCAGTATTTTTGACACATATTTCAACTGCTACTTTTACAGCTATGCATCCATCAGTTTATATTTTATATTGAAGTATGCATAATGTGATGCTAAAGTTGTGAATAAAATTCCATATGTTCCTCAAAAATTGCTTTACTGTTTTGTAGGGAAAAGAGAAATGGGGAACAGCTGTTGGTGTTGATGTGGACATGGTAGCTGCGAGTATCAGGTCACAAGGTGAGCATATGAATAGTAGTTCTCATGTGTCAGTGTTGTTATATTTAACCAGATATTTTCATTTTGCTCTTTTAGGCAATTGCAAGATTTTTTAGTTGCCATACATCTACCCCAAAGATGAAATATATTTACAGACCATCTGGATAGGGTATATCCATCTTTCAATTTCAGCACTAGAACCTGAAATAGGAAAACACTGTTACATAATATCTTACTTAACTGTCAGCTGATATGCGCATTAAGTAAAGTAATTTAATAGTTTACTGTTTCTTGAAATGCTTATAACGGGTCTCTTTGCAACTTGGATCAGAAGGATTGCAATTCAGTTGAATAATCCTAGTAAGAAAGGTGAACTCTTTTCTCTAATAACCTAAATAATTTCATTGCAAAATCTTCTATATTGTTGCTTTATATATTTATTCAAATTATGGCCGTAGGAACTGGGTAACATGTTTTACATATCAGTATAAACTTAAATGCAAAAGAGGATTAATCAAAAGCATCTGAAACGTTATTCCGAAATCACTCCCAATCAAGTCCATCAGAAGACGACTTTGCAATTAACAGTAAACTTGCCGATTTTCACTGCTTGCTGAAGTGTTTTCAATACTACTGAAGAGCTTCTTATGTAATGTCAGATGTCGTGTAGCATAATGTTTGATAGACAATTGAGGATAGAAGCTTCACACCCTATCACAACAAAACTCTAGCTTAATCACAGAACTACGGTAACAGCTACATTTGGTTTGTAAATATATCACCATTAACAGAATTAAAAGATTAGAAATTAAGTTGGTAATGATTTCACTACAGTCTTGTGACTTGCACAAACAGAGCAAGCTGCTTGTAATGATATAATTGAATAATTTTTAATTGATCCATAATAAAATGAGACAATTCCCATTTACAGAATTTGACACTATAAACTCAACATGTAAATAATTTTACTATTTATTTTATGTGCAAAGAGTCTTTCCTAGCATGGGGGTAATGGGGTTAAGTAATATTTCCAAGTAAGATACAGATTTATTACTACAATGGCCCATGTATAGAAGTGATGAATTCCAGAGAGATTCATAATTTAATACAATATGACAATTCCATGCCATCTTGAATGTTGCCATTATTGTTGAGCAATTCATAACCTGCACAACATCCAAATAGTATTCAGCTATATACACTTGAATAAAACAATTCTTCAGTTTTGTTTCTCTGTTGAGGTAACAGATGAATGTTATGAGACCTCTATATTCTTCACAATATGAAATGTGCATCACGGTGAAACGGTTTACAAATCATTTGTTGTTACTCACTGTTACTTCACTATCCACTGTAGCTATGCCTTCTTGCTTTTGTTCATCAGTGAAGATATGGATTGGTTAGCTGCTGTTTTTCTTGGTGAAAATACTGATCAGTCCAAATGAATTTCTCAACCATTCAGAATTTTCATTAGTAATTCTTTGCAGACAGTAAGTTGTGCTGAAGAGTTGTGCTTCTTAATCTTCAATTTCTTTTGTTTCCTGATTGTTGCATACTCTCTTATTTCCCCTATTTTTTCCCTTTACAAGAGCAGAGAGTGCAGACACAGACTTCATCTCATAAATATATTGCACAAACTGAATTTATTTTGTCATGACAATGCCATCTTGTCTAATATGTTACACTGATAGTGTGTACTCTGCAAAAGGAGAGCTGGTTATATGCTTGTACTAGTGTAGAGTTACATGATGCTACATGGATAGAACTGGAACTTCAGAAAAACTGATGAATCTGTTATTTTTGTGCTGCATTGCCACATGATTTTTGTAGAGTTGCTTTATCTTTTTTATTTAAATTGAATTGATTTATAAAGTTGCTAATTTAGCATTTTCATTTTGAGGCGAAGCCGGAACTTCATTTTCAAAGACTGCAGAAGTACATCATCACCAGACCAATACACATTCCAACTACTCATCTGAAATCTCCAGGCGGCATGCAGGTAAGTAACTTATACTATACAATGCTGAAATTTTTCTGTCTGTGTTGTATTGTGAAGCATTCATTTATTTAATCAGAACAAAAAACAAAGAAGTTGTATATTCTTATCAATATATCACTACAGTTAATCATTCTCTGATGTTCTGGATTCCTTGATTATAAAAGTGCATTTCCACTGGAAATAGTAGCTGCAAAAAAAAGTTTTCAGGTGATATTTCATAAACTTAGGTGATGCCAATAGTGATACTCCAAATTCCTACCTTCAGAAAAACTTATTTCAAATCACTTAGCTGGACATACGTGGTCTGCCCCAAAAGTATCTGACCTTCCTTCATATCTTCGCTACTGGCAATTTTAGTGCCATATGCCAGGTATGAGTGTCAACAGTAAAGCTTCACAACCTCCCTAGTTGCAGTTGTCACCAGGATGCCTTAATTCACGTGCAGCATCCATTTGTTTAGTGTTTTATACTTTCGTCGCATTTTGCTATCTTAAAAAATGACGGAAAGCTCGAAGCAATGAATTTGCATTAAATTTTGCTTTAAACTCTAAAAGAGTTGTCCGGAGACCATCAAAATGATGAAGACAGCATTTTGAAACAACAGTATGAGCAAAACACAAATAAAAGAGTGGTACAATTGGTTTAAAGATGCCTGCACATCTGTTGATAGTAACCCACGCTCTGAGCAGGCTTCTACAACAGAAACACTGGATAATATCGAACGTGTGTGACTTGTGATCAATGAAGATCATTGATTGACTGTGCAAGAACTAGAATGTGATCTTAGAATACCAAAAACTATTGTTTGGAAGATTTTAACTGAAATTTTTGAAATGGTTCACATATGTGTGAAAGTCATTCCGAAATTTCTAATGATGGAGCAGAAAAACCTTTGCCTTGAAATCGCTCAGGGCAATTTGTAATTGGTCAATAATGATGAAAATCTGCTTAAAAATATTATAACTGGTGATGAATGGTGGGTTTACAGTAATGATCCTGAAACAAAAAGGTAGTGTTCACAGTGGAAGCTGTCATCAGAACCATTACCGAAAAAATCGTGCTAAAGTCGGAGCAATGTCAAGTTGTTGCTGATTTTTTTTTATTATTATTATGACTGTGTTGAGCACCAGGAGTATGCTCTCAGTCCAAACATTCGACAAACAATATCATCTTGAAGTTATGAAAAGATTGCATGACGCAATTAGAAGAAAACAGCATCAGTTTTGGTCCAGTGGTGACTGGCTTCTTTGTCATGATAACATGCCAGTGCATGCAATGAAACTCGTGCAGCAATATTTGACAGACATAGCTCCCTGCGACTTGTGGCTGATCCCAAGATTAAAAAATGCTGGTCAGAGGACACCGATTTGATGACAAAGAAACACTCGAAACAAATACCACAAATGCTCTAAAGGTAATACCAAAAAATGAGTTCCAGAATTGCTTCCAAAAGTGATAAGGCCATTTGGAAAGCCATTCTTCGATCAACTGGGGTAGGTTGCCACCAACCCGATGCTGCAGAACACCACCAGTGGTGAAATATGAAGGAAGGTCGGATACTTTTGGGACAGACCTCGTGTACACAGAGATTTTCCAAATTATGACATGAAGTCTGTGTTGATCTCTTCTTTCACCTCTTGAAACCTTTCTTTCATTAGCATAAATTACTAAGCATTGAAAATTAGTTATACTGCGGCTTCTTACTGTGTACAACTTGTAATATGCATATTGTCTCTGTTTCCCCCATCAGCCCTACTTCTAGGGAAAAATTTCTCATTATGAAATTGAGCCACCTGTCATAAATCTTGCCCCATTTACTAATGAACTTCTAATTTTTTTATCACTGAATATCCAGGTAGTTTGTATCAGGCTACAGTCCAGTTACATGTCAACAGAGTATATGTCAGTCTCATCCTCCCTCCCTCAGAAAGTAGTTATCCGCACATTATTAAACTTTAATATTGTTAATGGAAATTGCTCATTTAATATTTTGAGTAAGATTTCAACAAGGAAGGACATAATGAAAAATCTCAGAATGCAAGATGTTATAATATTAAAATTGTAAAACTCTTTCAAACCTCTCCATATATGCAGGGCAATGTGATGTAGACGGTGCTTTTGTAATAACTGTCGGATATTTTAATTCTTGTTAATATGGCAGTTGCGTATAATTGTGTGTGTGTGTGTGTGTGTGTGTGTGTGTGTGTGTGTGTTCACATACAAAATGTTACACACTTTATTCTACAGTCATATGTTTGCTTATCATGATGAGTGAACAGGAGGTTCATGTGTATATGGTAGAACACAATTTTTTTATCACTTCCCCCACCCCCTATAGTCTAGATTTGTAACCTTGTATAGATTTGGGTGGCAAGAAATTTTCCTACAACAAAGGCGTATTAGAAAGAATTCTTGGCTACATACACATTCAACCAATTTTTATGAAAAAATGCCAGAGTGGTGAAAAAATATAGACTCTAGTAGAAGGTGCATATATAGAAAAATAGTTTGAGTGGTTTGCTGTATATTAATCCAATGAAGGTTTTTTTTTTTTTTTTACTGGCAGTCATATTTCATCCACCCTTCCACTTTTTTTTTTTAATTTGGCTTTGTACCTCATCCATATTAGGCCTGTTAAGTGAGTTTTACCTTTTTTTGTAAGGAAAGGAAGTGGTTCTGGCATCTATCTGTAAATTGTGTTAAATTGTGAGAGTATGTGTTGCCATTGTTTTGTTTGAAAGTTAAGGATTTGTGAAATGGAAACTAACGCAGCATTTGATTAGACGAGTGCTGTTGCTAGCTAAAAATGAAAACTTCGTTAAGGTGCTGTCATACTGGACTTACATATGATTGACACAAAATATGTTTTGTTTGCATTACAAAGGTTACTGGACATCTCAATAATTACTCCTTTGCTATTTAGAATAAATCATTAATTAAAATGATGATGAAATTGCACATTTTATATTTTGTATTATTAATTGTATAATTAAAAAAAAAAATTGCTTTTGCAGGTGAGGAACAGTTGAGATCGCCACAGCCCACAAGGAAGCAGCATTACCTGTAATTAGACTTTAAGGTAATTAAAGTTTTATTTGCAATTACTGTATTAAATATTAGGAAACAAAAGAGATAATTAGGAACCTAGATGGAAATTGGTGCAGAAAAAGAAAATAATCTTGTCAGCAGGAAGGGTATAGTTGCCTTATAAGTGAGTGTTGAGCTCCTCCCTCTTCTTTCCCTTACTCTCTATATCTGCTTTTGTGCACATGTTAAGGGCATTACCCAAGCCCTTTTTTTCCAACATCTACCTCCCTGGAATTGTTCCATAAGAATGATTGATAATTTGTACAATCTCCTGATAATCTACATTCTTCAGATATTAGGATTACACCCAGAAGGAGAAGAAGAAACCAGTAGATTTAAAATCCATTAACTCTACTCAACTTGAAATATATGGAAATCTAGTATTTTATAAATTGGTGATGAATACCACAGCATGTACCTGTAAAGTTTTAGTATTATACGTAATAATAGCAAATGAATGATCTATCATAACTTAGATCTGCCCATCCACGACGACATGGAGAATCAATTTCAGAGACTTAAATCAAGAATTCCAAGAATAATAACTGCAAAACAGATAATATCTGAGAGAAGCATGGAAATTGGAGTGGATAGCCTCAGCCCCACCAGAATGGCACTCCCTGATAGACAGTCAACTGGCACGAGGGGAACTCGACCTTCCTCGCAAGACCTGGGCAGCTCTTAACAGAGTTAGGTCCAGTGATGACAGATCTGCTTCAGCTCTGTACACATGGGGAATGAGAGATTCACCGAATTGCAACTGTGGTGAGGAAAATCAAACCATCCGTCATGTGACCTCTAATTTCCCACTTCGAGCCTTCAAAGGATCACCGATAGACTTTATTAATAGTATTTCAAATGAAGCTCTACTGTGGCTGCACCATATTGATTTTGAATTTTAATTACAATTTAATGTTAACATTGTATTATTGATTGTGCCATGGCCATAAGATAAATAAATAAATAGCAAATGAAGAGTCTTTTTCCTGATCGATTGGAAAAGTGAACTTGTATCAAAATAACATTAATAAGTAATCTCGCTTAAGATAAATACAAGAGCATCTCAGAAACCGCAAACCTCATCACCATGGCAAGCATGAATTTATAATCACATATCTTGAAGAGAATGTCTTGTTTTCAAACAGTTTTGAAGGAGGAAGGAGTAGCACTAGTCACCAAGGAGGTTCAGGCTTCTGTCTCAGGGTGCTAGTGCCAATGTGATGTACCACAACTTGTGATTACAGTTTTGGATATATCGGAAGTTGTTCCATTCAGAAACATCCAACTATGTATCTAGTGTTTGAGCAGGTGTGTTATCCCATAGGCAGAGAAAATTGTATAAAAGTATTTTGATATAACATACATTTGACTCCATAATCAGTAAAATATATGTATCTCTTCATCTTTCCACGCCCCCCCCCCCCCCCCTCCCATCATAACCCTCCTGCCTTCCACATTGCTAAGTGATCAGTTGATCTTCTTTGTTTACGATTGAGTTTGTGGGTTTTATGATTTAGCATTGTGAATATTTCACAAGGATTAGCCAATAGGGTACTTTATACTGAAAAGAAGACTATTAAACTTTAATTCAAAATGATAAAGATACCAAAAATCAACTTTGTTTTATAAGAGTTACAAACATATTTTTAATAAAATAAAAATGCAAAAGAGTCACGTGACATGAAACACCAATAGGACCGGACCGTGTGATGTCATGTCTCAGAACACATCAGTTTTGCTCTGTGTGTTAAGTCTGCCGACAATCTGTGCATCTTACATTTAAGGTCAATCTATCACTTAGTTCTGGTTACCAATCCATAAAACAAATATTTGCAATGGAAGCTGGATTTACTAAATGGAACAGCTCTAAATTGCCTAAATTTGATGTGACGTTGCTGTGAGAGTGTTTCGTATTAAAGTGTTTTGTATTAATGTTTCGTGCACAGCAGAGTTATGGAACATCCAAACTTTGAAAAAAGTATATGTACTTAAAAATTGAAAGTGTAGTTTTGTGCTGAAAAGTGCACATATTGTCATAAGAAAATTTACATAATAATGTACTGTAACATTTTGGAGGATAGGTTTCAGGGACTTAAATAGTCTAGAAAGAATTGCTGTTATAAGATAAATAATGTTTTATATGATCAGTATGAGGAGAGGCAGTAGTTAAGTTGAAAATATTGCTTAGTTGCTATGCACACAAGTAGACAATGCAGTAAGCATTCGTCGTGACAATATACCAATATTCAAATGAGATGATATATTAATTGTGATTACGAACCTATTAAAATGTAATTGTACTTGTATTAGCCATAGGCTATTTGAAAATAATAAATAAATAAATCATAGAAATTGTTATTAATGGATGGCATATTTCTAGCAGTAGCGATGCTACAAAAATTACGGGCATATTTTAAAATTACTAATTTATTAGATGAGTTATTTACTTTTATTTACAGTAAAAGGCTTCAAAATGTTCTAGAACATTTTTGGGGCACAATTACCATACCTTCATAGTAGCAAGAGGCACCGTTGAAGAGATGTGGCATCGATTAGTACGTATAATCAGGGAAGGCATGGACTTGCATATACCGAAGCAGACAATCAGGGAAGGGCTAACATGGTATACATGTGGCGTTAAATGGTTACACAAAAAGCAAAGGAAGATACATGTATGGTCAAGAAGGATGATGCAGCGAACCGATTTAGATAAGTTAGATGAGATAAGGGGACATGTTAAGAATGCGATGCATGAGGCCTTTAATGACTTTCGTTGCAATCCCCTCTCTAAGAGCCTCACCGAAAACCCTAAGAAATTTTGGTGGTATGTAAAAAAAAAAGTTAGTTGTAGTGACAACAATAAACCATTTGTAATACAAGTCGGTCGGGAAGTTGACGTCAGCCGCGACAAGGCTACTGTATTCAACACCAAATTTAAAAACTCATTCACATGCGAAAACATTCCCACTTTACCATATCGTGTAAAATTAGAGATGGATCCGTTAGAAATTGATAGCGTAGGTATTGTAAAGCAAGTTTGAAGTGGGGCAAAGCGCCAGGTCCTGATGGTATACCGTAAGAGTATTTTCAGAATACGTGGAGGAAATTGAACCATTTCTTTCAGATATATTCCATAAATCTTCATAAGAGGAAAAAGTAACTTGTAACTGGTAGCCAAGGTCATTCCTGTTTTCAAAAAACTAGATCGGAGTGATCCTAGAAATTATCGACCCATATCTCTAACTTCTGTATGCAGTAAAATTCTGGAGCATGTAATATGCTGTGACATTATGAAGTTTCTAGATGAGAACGAGTTGCTTACACCATGTCAACATGGATTTCGGAAGAAGAGATCGCGTGAAACTCAATTGGCCTCTCTTCCTATGACGTCATAAAAGTTATTGATGCAGGTTCACAAGTTGATGCAATATTCTTAATTTTCAGAAAGCTTTTGATTCTGTACCACACATCCAACTTTTAGTGAAGATTCGTGCATACTGTATATCAGATCAGATTTGTGAATGGATACGTGATTTTCTAACTGGTCGATCACAGTATGTCGTCGTTGACAGGAAACCCTCTTCTAAGCTAGGTTTTACTTCTGGCGTTCCTCAAGGAAGTGTAATAGGACCACTTCTTTTCTTAATTTTTATGAATGATCTAGGTGACAACGTTAAATGCTGGTTGCGATTGTTTGCCGACGATGCAGTTATCTATAGGGAAATAAGGTGCTCTGACGATTGTGTAGAAATTCAGCGCGGTTTCTATGCTATATCTGAATGGTGCCATAAATGGCAGCTTACACTTAATTTCATAAAGTGCAAGGCAATGCGAATAAGTAACAAAAAGATTCAGTTTGCTCATGAGTACAAAGTAAACAATTCAGTTGTTTACACGGTTGATTCCCTGAAGTATCTGGGGGTACAAAGCAAAATGAAATGGGACTTGCACATAACTTCCATCGTAGGCAAAGCTAATTCTAAATTACGATTCAGAGGTCATATTCTTAGGAATTGTAATGCTCAGAGAAATGAAATAGCGTATAAAACACTAGTGCGTCAGCATCTGGATTATTGTCGTGGAGTTTGGGATCCGTATCACAAGGGCCTGATTGACTCAGTGGAGAGGGTACAGAGGAGAGCTGCTCGATTCGTGGTTCGTTGTTACAGCCTTTATGAAAGTACAGAATTGGTACTTAGATTGGGCTGGGATCGTTTGGAAGACAGACGACGTCATTTGCATTTGAATTTATAGGAGAATATGCTGAATTCTATGGCCTGTGAGTGCAGTGAGATACTTCTTCCACCTAGCTATTTGGGTTACAATGACCGGAGGGATAAGACTCGAGAAATAAGATGCCATACTGATGCTTTTATGTATTCATGTTATTCAAGATTAGAATGCACAGAATTAAGATTGGTGCTTAGCACCCTCTGCCATCAGCAATGTTTGTGAATTGCATAGTATGGATGTAGATGTAGAAAAGCTCCTTATTTGCGGGAGATACGTTCTGTAAATGTGCTGCAAATATGGAATGGTAATTTGTATGGGATTATAGGGGATACGTTCCCAGGTTAAAAAAAAATCTAATTAAAATAAATTAAGAGATTTTAAGCAACATGTTTTAATTATTATTGTCAGGCTTAGGCTATGTTTTAAAGCATATAGTTTTTTCTTCTTCTTCTTCTTCTTTTGCCACTTTTAAAAGGTTTTTCAATTCGGATTGATGTTCAGCTGTGGCATTAACAATTTGTCTTTTATAAACAAGACTTTCTTCCATAGACGGATCAATCTCCACGAAGAAATCACAAAGCTCTTTAGCTATTCATAGACCTTCACCTAGGGTTTTGTAAATCAAAATTTCACCGTTTCAGTGCTCATTGAAGCCTCTTCTTCAATGGGTTGGGGATTTAACATATCCTCCAAGTCGATTTCAGTCAAATCTTCATCTTGCAATTCAAGCAACTCTTGAATGTCACTTGATTCTGTGTGTTCAATACCATCTTGTCCTATTCTATTCACAAGTTGAGCAATGTTTGCAGTTAAAGTTTGAATTTGCACGGATTTTCCATCATTTCCGACAGTGAGATCAGGCAACAGTTTTTTCCAGTGTGATTTCAAAGTGTATGGCTTCAGTTTTTGCAACGATTCTTTTATTGTATCAATTCATTTTGCTATGTCAAAATTTTTTCCAGCATTGCATAACATTCATATCAGGATTGTATTCCATGGTGTCCAGTGTGTTTTTTTGTTTGTCTAATGTAATAGAGCTTAAAGGCCTGGATTATTCCTTGGTCCATAGGTTGAAGTAAAGCTGTCGTGTTATGAGGCAAGTATATCATCTTCTTTCAAGCTCACGAAGGTGACCTGGTGGCTTGTTCAAAACTAAAATGGTCTTAGTCTAAATTATTTTTCTTTAAAATTATTAAATGCTGTAGCCAGTTGCCCTCGTGTGTCTTGTCAGCAATTATATTCTAGCTCTAATGAAATTACTGTTAATGAGCTACAAAGGCATGTATTTTTTAATCTTTCCTTCATCAGTAAAGCAGTTGCTTACATGTGTTCAGCAACATCTTTATCATTTCTTTCCACTTTTTTTTATTGGACCTTGTTTTATGTCCTTACATACAAACTTAATTTTTTTAAGAGTCCTGTCCACTTTTTTCATTTGCAGCCCACATGCTTGCATCGGTTTTCTTCTCTCCTTTCTAAATATCTCTTGTGTTAACTCTGGAGTCTGTCTCCTCCAGATTCTTTATACAAATTGTTATTTTAAAGCTCATGATACTTCCATTTCAAGTAAAATTCATTTCTTTTCAGTATTTGCCTCTCCTTAGTGGGACCACGTTACTGTTGACACCTTATCTTCAATTTTACAATTTTTCTTTATATTTTTTAGTTTAGTATGTTTTGCTCATGGCATTGTTTTCTCTCTTTAGGACTAATTTAGTTTCCAGCAGATTATTTTGGAACTTATCACATTCGGGTATGAATTGTGGAATGTTTGCTCCTTTCAATACAAATATTTATGTAGGAAAAGGTCTTGTTTTGTTGAAATTTTCCATATGAAAGTATTTTCAAGCATTTAGCGATGTTTCTCCAGTCTATACTAACATCTCTGTTTGGGAATTCTTATAATTCCAGGTTAGTAAAAAATCTTAGCTCCAAATTGTATTCCTGTAAGATTTCACAATCCAGTTATTAAATTGATGTTAGTCTTTCAATTCAGTTCTGACAGTTTAGAAACAGTATGAATTTAAAGTCTAACGTAAAATATGTGTGAAGTCTTTTCAGAAAGAAATCTATAATGGAGTGTCTTCACAATATGTGGTTGGCAGCATGGCGTTATGTCATAAGAGGGGCAGTCAAAAAGTTCCCGGAATTCTGTTGTAGTGTTGGCATTTGTGATGCAATTTTTTTTTTAGCTGCTTAACATCTCTTAACAGTGAGGTCTTTAGAGACAGGAAAGGATGGTGGGCAAGGAATGGGAAGGAATTCGGCCATGGCCTTCTGAAGGAAGCATCCCGGCATTCACCTGGAGTGATTAGGGGAAACCATGGAAAACCCAAATCTGGATGCCCGGACAGGGATTCGAACCGCCTTCCTCCCGAATGCGAGGCCAGAACGCTAACCGTTATACCACCACGCTCGGTTTTGCAATTGTTATGAGTTTGACAGGTCTGAACTAATCATAACAGGCAGTGTGACTGCAGTGTAGCTGAAGGTATGTCTGTGTGGTAATCAGTTGGCGCGATGTCGCAGTTTGAGCAAAGGACGAACATCAAGTTCATGTGCCCTTTTTACGTGCAAGTTTTGAAAAGACAGAGGGAACCAATCAAGAAAACGTCCCGGTAAATGGATGATTACTGCATCACGACAATGCTCCCTCCCACACATCGATTGTTGTGCAGTCATGGCTTGCAGGAAAGAGCATTCCAGTCTTCCACCAGCCTCCCTACTCACCAGATTTAGTGCCATCGGATTTCTGACTCTTTCCCAAGATGAAAATTGGCCTTAAAGGTAACCGTTTTGCCACCGTAGAAGACATCAAAACCAAAGCGTCGGTTGTACTTTGGAAGATAACAAAACAGGATTTTCATCATTGTTTCCAGCAATGGCAGGAGCAGTGGAGCAAGTGTGTGTGTTCAGAAGGAGCCTTCTTTGAAGGAGATTAGGTAAATGTGTACTTTACTTATCTTTTGTTAATAAAGAATTACAGTGAAATTCCGGGAACTTTTTGACTGCCCCTCGTAACATCCCAAGTAAGCTACTTTTTTCAGATTATTGATATCTTCTTTACTTCCTGTGTCATTACTTTTAGAGTGCAATATAATTTTTGCAATGTGTGATTTATGATAATAATGATGCAGTAAGGAGTTTTGCATATCATTAGGAAAAACTACCATAGAACTAGCAAGCTTACTGATGTGATGATCTTGGATTGGCAAAGAATTTCTACACCAAAATAAAGCATGGTGTTTGTTTTGATCTAATGTCAAGGTGATTCTCCCTATTTTCTTCCCCCAGTTTGAATGGAGTCACACTCTTTAAATTTTTGCCTCGAGGTCAAACAT
The DNA here is from genome assembly GCA_031002005.1 of Vandiemenella viatica. Taxonomy (NCBI): domain Eukaryota; kingdom Metazoa; phylum Arthropoda; class Insecta; order Orthoptera; family Morabidae; genus Vandiemenella; species Vandiemenella viatica. The sequence goes on along the minus strand of CM061921.1, from coordinate 231,536,616 downwards.
CCAACAGTCATCCCTATGATTGTGAGACAACTCATGGTTCCTACTCCATGACAATGTGTCTGCTTACCCACCCTTGTCACTTCACCAGTTATGTGCCAAAAATTGGATGAATGTCCTCTCCCAGCTTCCCTGCTCCCCAGACCTGGGTGATTTTCCTTGGTCCCAAAATTAAAAACTATAAATTACACCAGTTGTCACCATTGTTAACACAAACAAATTTGACACAAGCAGTTGAGTATTTTCATAAGATATTTGCCAGGACATCTTTTCAAAGTGTAAACACTGTTGGTATTGGGGGTCAAGGATCAATAATCTGTAGGATTAGTAATGAAAATGGAAAAAAAAAGTTCATTTATTTTCTGAATTGATCTCGTAGTGATGTTGGGATTCTTGGAGACCTCTTTACTAGAGCAGGAGGTGCCATGGCCAGTACCCTACTACAGCCACTTCTACTGCCAAAGCCCTTCCGCCCCAGTAAATTTGAAGTGAATGTTGGGGGAAACGGTACATTCAGCTTCAACAAGAAAGCCATTGACCTAACAAATTGATAATCCTGTTCATATTCAGTCATTTTACAAACGGTAAGGCAGAAATGTTAATGTAATGTGAGGTAATGCATGTACTTGTATGTGTTCACATGTCCCACGCATTGTGGCAGTAGTACCAAACAGAACTCTAGATGGCTCTGTGGAGTCGAGGAGTGACTCGTGGGACAGAAATGGCGACAGTCGTGAAATGACCGCAGGAGGAGAATGGTTGGATATGGCTGACATGAAGTGAGCAGCAATGGTCTGTTGTTGTGCGACTAATAATATTGGTCCGGGTGAGGAGTGTGCGATTTTGATTTTCTCTTCCACAAAAACTGCAATCTTAGGGTTGAGTCGTCCGATGTAGGATAATTTTGGTTGGTAAGTCCTGAGGGAATGTTTTCTTTGAAGTGTAAATAAATCTAGTTTTCAGTTCAAACAGTGACTTTACTTTTTGTGATTGCTGGAGTTAAACCCTTATACACTGTCCTATCTCCCTCACAAGTGGAGTTTACCGCCTGGTGGCCGTGAATAACAAATGCATTGCTAAAGAAATATATTGTATGTGCAAGAGACTTTGTTAATTAAACGTGAACAATATACCTGTGACTGTTACTTCTGACCCATTAGTTTTCCTAAGCAGGTTAAAGCACTGCTATGAAGGTGAATTCAAATCCCACCATATGCATGCTGTTCTTACTAATAATGGATTTAGGTAGTTTTATACAATAATTGAGGTGAATGTTGGGGACATCAAACAATTCACAACTTTATTACTACACTTTTCATCAATGCTCTAACACAAAACACACAGAATAGTTATAACATTTCTTCATGTGGTTACATAAAAGTTAGTTATCTAGCTCATTGATTCTGAAACCAAATAACACATTACACACTCTTCCTGTCACTGAAGACGAGTAGTTTTTTAATTATGCACTCCAAGCTTTTAGCTACATGCACATTTAATTGTGGTTGCCATGAACTCATTTAGATCAGTAGCAGACGTGACAGGGATTATTGAATAAAATATTTTTATAAAAGTGTTCACAAATAATAAAAAAAAATTGGCTTAAAAAATTAATGCCACCGCCATTTACTTAATTTCTGTGATACCTGAAGATTGCAATTTAATCACTGTGTCCTTTTTTAAATATGATACTTGCACTCTAGCAATGAATTTTTTTTTAAGTTAAAACACTGCACAAATATTTACAACAGTTGCACCCGATACTGTGGTTCAGTCATGACCACGTATTCTCTAAGTCTGTGATTCAAATGCCTTTCAATTGTTAACTTCTCCTGCGCTGTTCAGCTCTTTCTATGTAAAGGTGGGAGATGACAAAATTCTTACTCAGACTATGGCACTTCTTTACAACACAATATGTATTAACTCGCATCCAAAAATGACCCTAGTTCATCAACAAATGGTGAAACCCATGTTCCTCGTGTTTAATATATTTCGAGGAAAAATGCTGTAAAATGATAAGTGTTGTTTAGAAACCCCTGGATTAATTCAGACATTTTTATTTATTGTTTTGTTTTCATGGTATTAATTAATAAATTGCAGTTGTTGCTTCAGCCTTAAATGTTCCAGCACTTTATGAAGTGAAGCTTGTCGCACATGTTGGGTTTATCACTTTTCTTGGCATGGAGTGTTTATGAAAACAGTTTAAATGCATTATGTGGCAGAGTAGGACATAGTGAGTTCTGCCTACTTCATGAATTTCTGTGCTTGCAGGGTATTAGCTTTAAAATTTTACAGTCATAGTACTGGAGTAGGGTTTGTTTTGATCAAGCTTAGGATTGCCAGTTGTAATTTGAAGGTAAATTTTGAGAAGGACTTAGTGACTTTCAAAAAAGTTATGAATATCTGGGAAAACCATAATTTAGTAGGTATCTATAATTATCAATTAAGCAGGTTTGATGACTGTTTTAAGGCCACATTGGACTAAAGGATATATTATCACCCTCCACTACCTGTGTTAGGGTATACAGTTTTCTGGTTCCACATGGTTTCAAACACTGGCAGAAATTATAAGAGCAACACCCATACAGGAATGACAGAATTTTAGGAAACTTTATAGATATATCCATGGTCATACCGAGAAGAAATGGTAACAAATTGAAATCAATCAGGCTAAGTTTATTACCTTTAGAAACAGTTGTCAGTAAGAAGTGCACCCACCTGGAGCATTTATATGCTCGTGCATCCTTGCTGGCATTGAATCAATAAGTATTCAGGTGTCTTCTTGTGGTATGTCTCTTTATGCCTGCATGTCTTGTGCATTCAGTTTTTGCAGTTTTGTGCTGGGTGACCATTTGACCTAATGTGTCTACTCCTAGCATCCCAGACATGCTCTATTGGGTACAGTTCTGGGGACTGTGTGGTCCAAATTGTGATTGTAACCCCTTGCAAGGCTTGTGATGTGATGGCCACAATATGAGGACGGGCATTGTCTTTTTGGAAGATGCGATTTGGTTGGTGGATATGAAGGGAATCACAATATGGTGCAGCACTCCATCCACATAGTGGTGGGCTGTCACTGTGCCTTCAAAAACAACCAACTCAGTCGTGCTGTCGAAACTGATTGATCCCAAACAGTGACACCAGTGGCTGGACCTGTGTGAAGTTCTGAAATCACGGCAGGGTAAGCAGTTTCTCCACTACACCCGCGTACGTGCTGTCGATTAGCACTTTGCCGCAGACGGAATCTAAACTTGTCTCTAAACACAAATTTGCACCATTCATGTGTACATTTATGTTTTCCGTTACACCAAGTTAGTCAATGGTAGCAATGAAATCAGGTTAATGGAACACATTGCGTCGAGGTCAGAGAGTGTAGCTTGGCTTCAAGCAATTGGTTTACAATTGTCCGGAGGGGAGGGGGGTGGGAGTTGGCTCTCAGTAATCGCTGTTTAGGATCTGGCCTAAAGTCGCCCATCTGCGAGCAACAACCATCCACACAATTTGGCAGTCTTCACGTGTTGTCCTTGTGTATGAACCAGTGCCTGCTCTAAGAGTACTAGAACCTTCTTTCATCAAGTCTGTATACTGACATAGCATTATGGCCAATCCTTCAGGATATTTCCCATTATGATATACCCATTTCTAACTGGCCAATTCTCCAACCTCTCTCACAGTTAGACATTTGGGTCTAGAGGGTAGTCAATCTTCACCTTGGCATACTTGACTAACAAGAACCTATGGACAAAAAATTTTCATGTTACACCACACTCCTCACCACTTATTTGCTAATAAACATAGCAATTTTGCTTAATAAATAGTCCATATTTCTCATACTATTACACATAAAATTTTCATTTTTAATCATTTAATAATCTTCATATGGGGATACTTGAAGCCAAATTTCATTAATTTATGACTGACTTTCAATTTCCGCCAGTGTATAATCATGTAGGCAAATGATAGGATGATATCAGATGAACATGCCAAAAATACACTGGTCAGCTAGAACATTATGACCACCTACCTAAAAGCCAGTATGACCACATTTGTCATGGATAACAGCAGTGATGCATCTTGGCATGGAAGTAGTGAGGCCTTGGTAGGTCGCTGGAGGGAGTTGGTATCACATCTGCACACACAAGACACCTTAATTCCCATAAATCTTGGGAGGGGGCAATGAGTTCTGATGCCACTTTCAATCACATTCCAGATGTGTGCGACCGGCTTCAGATCTGTTGAGTTGGGGCCATTGCAACTCACCACTGTGTTCCTCAAACCACTCCATCACACTCCTGGCCTTGTGACATGGTGCATTAGCTTGTTGAAAAATGCCACTGTCGTTGGGAAACATGGTCATCATGACGGGGTGTACATGGTCTGCAACCAGTGTACGATACTTATTGGCCATCATGGTGTCTTGTATGAGCTCCTCTGGACTCGTGGATGCCCACGTAAATGTTCCCCAGGGCATAATTGAGCTGCCGCCAGCTTGTCTCCGTCCTGCAGCACAGGTGTCGAAGCTGTTCCCCTGGAAAATGACAGATTTGCACCATCCTATCGGCATGATGAATAAGATATCAGGATTCATCAGACCATGCAATGTTCTGCCACTGCACCAACATCCAGTGACGATGGTCACGTGCCCATTTCAGTCATAGTTGCCGATGTCGTGGTATCAACATTGGCACATGCATGGGTTGTCGGCTGCGGAGTTCCATTTTTAGGAGTGTTCGGTGCACTGTGTGTTCAGACACGCTTGTACTCTGCCCAGCATTAAAGTCTGATGCTAGTTCTGCCACAGTTCGCCGCTGTCCTGTTTTACCAGTCTGCGTAGCCTACGTTGTCTGACATCTGTAATGAGGGGTGACCGCCCAACCCCTTGACGTTTGGACATGGTTTCACCTTGGTTTTGCCACTTGTTGAAGACACTCGCCACAGCACTCCTCGAACACCCGACAAATCGTGCAGTTTCCAAAATGCTCGTGCCAAGCCTCTGGGCCATCACAATCTGTGCTCAATCAAATTCAGATAGATCGCGTGCCTTCCCCATTCTAAACACGGATAGCACGCTCACTAATACTACAAGCACCGTGTGTGTGTCTGACTAGCAGTCATTCCTCGTCAGGTGACACTGCTATCACATGGATGGGCTTATATCAATAGAAGGTAGGAAGTCATAATGTTGTGGCTGATCAGTGTACGTTTAGCTACTAGTGCCCCTTCACAGAGTGCATGATAGAGTTTGAGCACTTTATACACAGGTGGCAACACACAGTTCTCTTCCTTATCCTGGATCATCCTTAACTACTTCAACTGACAGTCAGACATTGAGAGAGGGAGGTATTGATGTCTTCAGTTGACAAGATATATATTGGTCTTAGATCCCTTCAGCATTATTTATCAAATCTTCAGTGTTGTGATAAACATCACAACTAAAAAAAAAATAGATTGCATAGTGTTATTTTAACCTATTTAAGTCCTGGTACGGACTATGATTACCAGTGTTAGATACTACACAACACATTAAAGGTCGAGTTTGCCACATTGGTTGAGCCAACCAGCACTCTAGATGCAACAGGTAGGAGTTCTAACCCTGTTTCTGGCACACTAGCTATCAATAGTATAATTCTTAGACTGTCTTTTCTTTCTTCTCTGGTCATCTGGACAGTAATGTAATGAATCCCCATAACCCATATTATTCTGTTTCACAACTAGAGTAACTTGAGGTGCCCTTACACAAGTTACAGATAATAGTAAAAACATCTCTGAAGTCCTTGTTACCAGTATGGATAAAGGGTCCAAGAAGGGAATGCGTGTGGTTTGTGGTCACTTCTTTCAACTGACATGTTTGTGGTATAACTGTACCATACATTTTGGTAAGGAGGATCCCCCCCCCCCTAACCAACCTATGCTTTGATCAAAGAATGGATGCAGTGAAACAAAAAGGAGTGTAAACATGCAGATTAATGACTTTTCATCAGTGAAAGAAATATGAGGGAAGGATTTTATCATTTGTGAAGCCTCTTTTCATGTTGTTACCTGGGTTGGTTGCAGAAGAGTGACAAAAACTCTCTGTGGCCTTCATCAGTACACCATTGCATTGACATTTGGGACATGATTGTGATAATCTCCATATGAGTTTACTTAATGTATTTTAAAGTGAAATTATCTGAAACGTCATCACCACACTCTATGATTCATACTTATAAATTAATAGTTGCCAGAAGGGTGATTTTAGATTCTTTATTGTGTAATACAGGCCCCTATATTGTTACGCATGAACCTCCAAGCCAGAATCAAACCATTCCTTTGATGATATCAAACAGTTTAAAGAACATAAAATGCGTTTAAAATAATACAAATCATAGTCTGTTTTTTGAAACTTATTTGTTTATGTAAAAAAAAAAAAAAAAAATTAAATCAGTACTAGTAATGTTTTTATAAACATATTCCCTTAGACTTTTATTTATTAGTGCCCATAAAGTATTTAAGATTGTAGCGAGACAGTATTAGTTAAGCTAGACATAGAAAGAGTGGAAACGTGATCATACAGTGGATTTGAATGACAGTAATTGAACATTTGTGAATCATAGGATGGCTTTAGAAGTAAATGAAGTCAATTATTTGTAAAGCTTAAGTCATTTCTAGGAAGCATTGTTGAGCACGGAGGCGCACAGTGTAATAAAGTAATTGTTGAGGGAGTCTGAAGCTGGCCGCCGCGGGAGTCGGATGAAAAGTCAAAGCACGGCATGTATAGTTGTATAGTGGGCCATGCTTCCATTGTTTAAGTATTGAGTGGATCGAAAAGCAATAAGATGTGATCCGTTAATCTGTTTAGAGAAGTGCTTCATGAAGGACGACGATCTGGTAGTATTTAAAAGTCGGGACAGTGTGTAAATTAGCTTGTCAGAAGCGTGGTCATAACTTGAAGTCGGGGTAGAAGGAGTTCAATTAGCCTTATCCACAGTCAAATGGACAAATTTAATTAGTGGTGGTGTTGTAGAATATGTATGTGCTTTGTGAGTAAATTCAGTGTGTACTTTAAAGCGAACAGTGAATTTAATTTCAGAATAAGTCGAACCTGCAAGCCTTAATAATCAATCACATTATTCACATACCCACCAAACCATTATTGCAAGCCCATGTGCAGGCTTCTATAAAACTGTTACATGGCGGACCTTCATTTATCGCCACAAATGCATGATTCAGCCTTAAACACTTATTAATAAGAATGCTTTAGAATAAGGATGCAATATACACTCATTTATAAGATTTGTATTTTTAATAAAATTCATACAGTTATAGACTATTTAATTGAATATTTGTCTTTTGACCTTTTCATGAATACATTGTAGTGGTGATGTGAATTTTTTTTTATTAATGATCTTTTTATTTTTTTGTTGCAGATCCATTCCTGATGAAAATCACCGGTGCCTTCTCTCTTAAAAGATGTAGTTATCTGTAATTTAAAATAAAGCAAATATTTTTTTCTAAAGTTTGTTTTATTTTTGGAAAAGAATTTGACTCCATGAAGTTTATAGCTTTTATTTACGATAGTCCTAATAGCACAGTTACCACTTAAATTCTTTCTTCTGACTTTGTGGCTTTTGCCAAATGGTACCACAGAATTTCAATACCTGCTTAAAAGCTTTGTTGAGCTTTTTGTTTTCTGGAATGTCTTGATATTTCTATCACTGCAGTTTTTCAAACATTATGTACTAATTGCCAAAGCTTTCTTAGTAACTTCCACCAAAAGTTTTGAGATAATGGGTAAATATTCTGATAAATAATCCCTGGATGATAAAGTAATGACTGTTGATGTCATTTTCACTTTAGAGAACATTACTGGCAGTGGTTATAGTAAACGTATCATTTTGTTACTGTATTTTTCATTGAGTAGGTTTTGAGGGAAGTGTCATTTCAAAAAGAAAAAATACCAAACGTGGTTGGTGGGCGGTAATACTCTGGCCTCACATTCGGGAGGATGCTGGTTTTTAATCTCCATCCAGGCATGTTGGGCCAATCAAATGATTTTGAAATAATTGTGAATTGGTTCTTTCGCTGTCAAGTCTAGAACTTTTCAAACCATTCTTGTACAATAATTTTGGATAGTAATGTAATAATACTGGTTGCAGAAGACAATGTGTTGGAGAAGGATGAAAGTTAAATAATGTAACTCATTTGTAACCAAACTACAGTTGCTACTAGATGTTCATAGGAAATCAATCTCTCAGGATTCTGATGAAAAACCTGAATATTTTCACTTACAATAGTAAGTGTAGACATGTTTGAAATTTTGGGAGAGTATGTGTTTCTTTTTTTTTTTTTTTTTTTTTTTGCGGATCTCATTATCTTACCAACTGACTTCCAAAAATATGTGGTTAATTCTCACATTTTGAAAAAGTTCATTAGCAATGGTCATGTAAGAAGTTATTGACGTGACCATGCCTGGTTATCTGGATTGTATGCTCTGTTTTTTCTTAAAAAGTTTTAGTTTCTGTGATGCCACAGATAAATTTTAATTATTCAAGCAGTAAATAATGAAGCTTTCCATTTGTAACATCTTAATTTAGTGAGGTAATTTTGTCAAATGACTGTGAAGAAATCAACAGGATTTAAATTCTATCTCTGGGAAGTAAAATTAAATAGCAAAAAATAAAAAAGAGACTTTCTAAAGAAATTATACTGGTAGTGTTTAGACACCCACTCCATTGGCTCAGTTGATTGTGGCACCATGATGTTATTCAGCAGTGACATGGGATTAGCTGATTCTTGGTAGTGAAAGAATTTTTCATCAAAAGGACTTGATCAGCGAGGTACAAGAGGTGGTGGTGTACAATTCCCAATCACCAGATTGTGCACTAAAGTCCTGGATTAAATCCCAAATATCTCTGCAGTGCATATGTTGTGAGGGTATATGACAGTGTTGATTCGTTGGTCAGAGGAGGACATTAAGCCTGCAACCCACTTGGTATCCCTAAAACTAGGCCCAAAAATGTTATTTGGTTATCTTATCTAAAAAGTAATTCAATAATCATAGTAATAATCGTGCAAACAAATTTATATATATAAAAAAAAACTACAAAATAAATTTAATTTTTTTTTTATCATTTATTCTATCATTTATTCTATCTTTTATTTTGCTGCCCTGGGTTATGAGGCAATGAGCAGTCAATTATATGTAACTCTATGCTCAGCTGGTCTTTATCCTCCCTCTGCACACTCAGTCGCTCACAAATTCTGGGTAGGTAAAGTACCCACCTGGAATTTCCCAGGTGGGTACTGCTAGCCTCCCTACATAATTATAGGTTGGCCCTGTGTGTACCAAAATGCCTGTTTCTATAGCCATCAGAAATACAGTGCAATTATGGTGTTGTTGTAGTCGATAAAACCATTTGATCTTCACCAACTTCCAAAGTAAGGAGAGGAAGGAAGAAACATTTTAACACATTTAAATTTGGTAAGCTCTATCTATTATGTAAAGCAGGGGTGGCCAATCCAAATGATCTTGCAGGCAACTTTGGAAATGCATCATTACTCCGCGGGCCACATATAAAATTATATATCCCCATATTAGATTTACACCCACTATAGACATTTTTTTGGAGTGAATATAATTTCATTACTCTGTGAACCCATAACTGTAAACTGATAAATAAAACTGGCAATATCTGTCATATTCGCATGATAATTATTTTAAAATCAAAGTTAATTCTTTCTCATAATTTAGACAGTTATTTTTTGATAATATAGATGCATAAATAATGTATTCTTTTGTAATGCATTGGTTTTCACTACTTTGGCCATTGTAAAATAAATATATTTTGTAAAAGTGTGATGAATCCCAGGGGCCGCAAAAATGTTAAGGCGGGCCACATGTGGCCCATGGGTTGGCCACCCCTGATGTAAAGTACCATGCATATAAATCTACTGTGGTAGAAAGCGATTTCACATTTGGGTTAGATAGGAGATAGAGATAAGGAAATTTTCGAGTTTTACACTTTTCTTATAATCTGGGGGTAAAATCAAATTTCAGTTTTCTGTGTTCCAGAAAAACACCTCATGTCATTAATGGACACCCTCTAATGCGAACTGTCTGCTGTGGTGAACAAGTCTACACCTAGTAGCTCATAACTACCATCTGTGAACACTAATGAACTCTAGTAATCTTCATTTACCAGTATGAAGACACCTCCACCAATTACTCCTCTTTCTCTATGGTACACCCTATAATCATCAGGAAAAACTTCATTGTCTTTTAACCATGACTCTACTATAATAACTATTTGTGATTTATGTAACTCTGACAAGTTTCCAGACACTATTACTTTGCTCATTATACTCCTACAGCTTGCTACTAACAATCTGATATCAACTTTTGTTATTATTTTAGCATTACTCATCAGGTTACCATTTGTTACACTGTCTTTCATGTTTTCTTCAGTTTCTACTATTTTATTATGATTTATGCTTTTTCCCGTCATGCATCTGCATTCAGTGTCAATTTGGTCACCTGTTTTTAACCCCACATCAGGGGCCTCTGATCTTAAAAAAGGCACAGTCCTTACCCCATCTCAACTGGAAGTGGGCTCCCTTACAGATCTAGCTAGTAGCTTAGAAAGTACCCCCTTCTATTAAGGTGTAAGCCATGCCTAGTATAACCCCGCCTACAAATTCCCAAGACAGAACCAATGCCTTTTCCAAGCCACACCCTGGTCTCCACATTTACCTGCCTCACAATGTGGTTCAAATGTGGCCAGTCATGGTGACTCATGACATGCACAAGTTGCACCCTATGCAGTGCCTCCTTCACCACCTTCCTCAGGTCACTCTAAATGCTATAACTCTCATTTCTATCAGTTCTATTTCCTACATTCCCCACTATCAATACTCTGTCCTCCTTAGTGAAACCCTTACAAAATGATCCTAAATCCTCTATTACATGCCCTAATGTTGCACTAGGTTTTAAAATCTGGTGGCCTGGTCCTACAGTAGAGGGCCTACACTTTTCTTATAGCTACTTCCTAGCAGTTGAACCTTTTGGTTTTTTTTTTTTTTTTTTCCTTCCATGCTTCTGGTCGTATAGGTCTGCTGCATCTTTACTTACTCCAATGTGAGGCTCTTATCCTCCTAATTCTGGTAACAGGTCAAATCTATTTCCCCCCAAAATTTCTGAGATATCGGGCACCATAATCTGGTTTACCCTATTTCCCCTATGACCTGTTGCAAGCTCCCAACCCTTCTCTTCACTCTCCCCACCATATTTTCTTACTAGTCCTAATGACTGAGCCTGAAGGGCCGCAATAATTATTTCCTGTGTGCAATATTTCTAACCTGATCAGCCATTTTCATATTCTGCTCTGCCATCTTCCTATCCAGCTCTGCCATTTTTGTATCCTGATCTACAAGTCTCCTCCCCTGCTCTGCAAGTTTCCTATCTCTGAAACAGAGTGAGAAATACCATGGAAGAGCCTCATTTATTTCCCGTTTACCCTCTGCACTACATTTATCTCAATGAAACCACTTCTCACTCCAAACCAAACCATTCGCCACGAGCCTGTGATAAGAGCCACACATCTTGGGCATTATATTTCCCTCTAAGCTCTAGGTTATTACTGAACCAAGCTGGCTCTAATTAAGTTCTGTTGAACTAACACTACTCACACAACACGTACTTCATTACTGAAAACTGAGACAACACTAGGCTACTATTATCCTGGACATGTAAAGTAACAAGAGCTTATTTCCAGGCCGCTATGTTATGCCCAAATTTTTACCCACACATGTTTACTGTTAACACCAACAATTGTCTTAATACTCTAGTAAACTACTGAAAATATTGTTCAGAGCTATTTACAAAATCCTTAGCACACTTGTTATACTGCAAAACAAGTGTCAATAACTGCGAACACACACTCTACTATACTTCTAAACCATAAATACCTGTTTTTGATATGAAAGTTAGTTAGCACGATGTCCGCATCCCTCATGATATCAGATAATAAATGCTATTTTAAGCCTAATTCTGTTAGTTGCCTCCCTCACAGTTAAACTATTTGTTACACTTGTTAATTCACATGTGCTTGTCAGTTATACCGAATGCCTTTCCTCTGTTATTTAAACTAATACTTTCATTACACAGTAATATTCCAGCACTTATACACCCAAATTCAGATGCAGCTATTTTCCATGTAATTTATTTGTTGTTAGTAGTCATAAACTATAACCTAACGGCAGTTCTGGTTATTAACAAACACCATTATTAGTTAATCATGCGCAATGCTTTTATTTTACAGCACACTTAACTATGGTACAAAAACCACCTGAACTACAGCTTCTATGCATAATTTAACGGTAATTTAATATAAAGTGTCGGAACAAAATCTCGAGATATGCCGCATTCGAAACCAGCAATTAGAAAATTGGATTCTACAGAATTTTGTTTGATACAAATATCTTTACTGACCTGATTATTTTTCCCCATTTAATTTTTTACAATGTCCAATATTGTCTTAAAATTATTGTCGGAGTCATGAATCTTTTGTTTGTAGTACATACTTTTAGATTATGTAGTAACCTTTTTCATTATTTTGCAGTACTGCGTTTTAATATTAGCATTGTGACTATTCCTACATGCAATATATAACTTTCATTCAGGGCTGGCGGATAATGTGGGTATGGTGGGTAGCAGTACCCACCCGGGAAATTCTGGGTGGGTAAAATACCCACCCAGAAAACGAGAGCGACCGAGCGTGCATAGAGGATAAAACTGGCAGCGGAAAAAATAAATAAATAGTAGATTTATAGCGTATATATTACACTGTTCATCCTTTTATATTCCAGAGCTCCAAGATATAGAATTCAATCACAGCCATGTACATTCTAGTGCCATTTGCCTGTTAAAGAGAGACGGAATAGCAATGGCAAATACCCCAATTTGGTATTTTTTTTTCCTACAGTCAGTCAGCCATGGCCTATAATGTATATCTGTGGTACAAACACAGGCACACACCTTTTCGTTATGGTACAATTTTACAAATTTAGGCAAGTGACACATTGAATTCCATATTTCCAAATCCAATTTAACAAACCTAAAAAGCACTCTTTTAATATTATTAGTTTTAACTTTTATATATAATGATTTTTGTTTACATATAATACCTATCTTACATATATAAATCACATTATGATTCAATGATGTAAGATTAGTATTATATGGAAACAAAAACAGTTCTGTACAAAAGTTAAAAACTGATAACCTATTATAGAAAAACGTGTACGCTGACAATACCTCGACGAAAGGCGAAACGCGTCCGAAAATAAATGACATCAACAGTTGCATTGGTGTACTCATTAAAATAAATAGAATTTGGGTATTATTGAATCTAATTAGAAGATAGGAACAATCACCAATGTTTCACACTTTGTTCGAGATTAAAAATTCAAAGAAATCTGGCGGAAAAGTATCTAGTCAGATACGCTCTTTGAAATCAACGAACCACAAATTCTACATTAGTGTAAAATTCCCAAGCGCCTCTACAAAGATAAGAGCGAAAAATCCGACTCAAAACAACTCGATGTTTTTCCGAAAATCTTAAAGTTCATGAGCAAGTGCTCACGTCGTTTAAGAGTCGATTCTACAACGATTCCACCCACTTCTTCAAATTGTAAGAACGATCCGCTTTGGGAAGCCCACAAATGTTGAAAGAATTATAAATTACTGCAACAATGACTGACGTAGAAAGATTTCTGAGTGATAGAGACATGTTTTTACAAATTTTTAAAAGCAGACAAAAAATTTAAGAGGCGTTATAAATTTTTTTACAGAAATACAAATGTACTAGAGGACTCATACCACAGATTGTGCGCTTCGCCCAGCTATTCGACACTATTCCTGGCTCATCTTGTTCGAATGAACAAAATTTTTCGGTTTTGCATCTACTAAAGAATTACTTAAGATCTACCATGTAGGAAGATTGACTCAATAATATCGCCATATTACATTTATATAGTAAACTCACAAACACACTTGATTTGCAAAAATTGTTGAATTAGTTGATTTCCAAAGACGCAAAGTGCAGCACAGTTTTTGCATTGTGCAATTAATACCGAGTAACAGTAAATTAAAAAAAAATTGTACACAGTTAAAATATATTTAAGAAATTAAATGATAAATTTTTTAAATTCATGTTGTTTATACCTCTAACGATCAGTCTTAATGGTCATCACTATTATTATTATTTTAGGTAAGATACCCAAATAACATTTTCATGTGATACCCCTCCCCCCCCCCCCCCTCCTGTTTGCCTGACTACCCACCCAGGATTAACGTGAAACGCCGGCCCTGCTTCCATTTAGAAATGCATGATATTTTTTTGCTTACAGTTATCCTTTTTTTTTCTTTTTCTTTCTTTCTTTCCAAGAAGTACGTCACCTTCTCATGTGGAAGCAACTTTTAAAGTAACTTAGGCCAATGCTACTAAACATGTATTTTTCATCCATACCTTGTGCATATTTTAAAACAATGTTAGTTCAAGCAGCAGAAACAGTGTGTGGAAGGACTGGTAACACCAAAAGGTGGAAAGAAACAGCATGGTGGAATGATAGCGTAAAACAAGCAGTGGAACTCAAGAGCAGCACCTTTAGGGAATGATTCAAGCAGAGGACATAGGAGGCAAGGGATGACTGTGAAGAAAAAGGAGGAGGCCAAAAAAATAGTAGCAGAGAAAAGGAGGAAGTGGCTGGAGAAATGGACCAACATGATAGAAGAAGATAGCAAAGGAAATAAGAAAGTACTATATGGAATGGTAAAAAGGAAGAGGAAGGAGTGGATAGAAAATGTCAACATGCTGGATGCAGATGGAAAGGAAATAAACAGCTCAGAAAGACTAAAAAGGATGTGTAAGGAGCATTTTGAAGCCTTACTGAGCCCAGGATGGTCACAGGATAATACAGTTGTTCAGGAGAAGCGGGAAAATAACAGCCATGTAGGAGAGAAAGAGAAGGATTTAACTTGGAAAGAAGTGGAAACAGCTCTGGGTAAGATGAAGCGTGGAAAGGCAATAGTGAAGTGGACGTGCGAATGATACGGGCAGCAGGATTAGTAGGAAAGCAGTGGCTATACCATGTGATGAGAAAGGTATGGAATCAGGGTGCAACTCCTGAAGACCTATATTCCAAAAAAAAAAAAAAAAAATAAAATAAAAAAAGCAAGCAGGAAGGAGTTTAAAAATTATAGAGGGATTACACCAATGTGCCAAAGTGTATGAGAAGATCATTGAAAACAGGATACGTTACAGGGTGGTAAAAGGGCTAAGGGAAGAGCAGTGTGGCTTGTAAGAACCGAGCTTGCACTGGGGTTCTGCATAAAGCTTGAATCTTAACTCTGACCGTTTGTAGCCTTGGATGTAACAGTTTTGGCTTAAATAGAATAATAGGGCCGCCGCATAGGTTTTTAACTAGAAAACTATGAAAAGGTAAAGTTCAATAATGATAAATAGTTCATTACCATTTAAATAAGTATATTCTTCCAAATTTCACAAAACCAAAAACTGTACAGGCAATCAGACGACTTTACCAAAGTAATGTTTTACAAGTTCGATTAACCAGTTGAGCCAGACCACACCCCAATAGTTCAAAGAATTAAATCACTAGTTGAAGAAAGCCAATAAAAGTTCGTCACTCGCTCCCATTGTTCAAAAGTTTAATTAATTTAGACAACCCCGAGGCCTCACTTGGAGAAATACTATTTTAACACGACATTATGGTTAACTTGAATAACACAAGCGGCATCATTCCAAAATAAAACTTTCACCGACTACTGAAGCTAACGTGGTGTCACGCCGATTGCTACTTGAAGACTGACTCGCTCGCTGTGGCTACTTACCAGGAAAGTTCTGGTACTCACGGAGCGTGGGAAAACCTAGCGGCTGAACTTCCCATGAGAATCTCTCCAATAATTGATCAGTTTCTCATCTCTCATCATCTAATTTGACCTCGACTATAAAAATTATTCTATCTCCTTGAAACTTTACAAATCGCTAGATCTTTAAATAAATGTTAAATTTAGTTATTATTAAAAATATCCTAACTTTAATCATTTAGCCGAAAATAAATAATTTGGATATGGACTTTCCACTCCAGGCGAATGCCGAAAAATATTGAAAATACTATCTTGAAAACTGTAAAACTGCTTTCTAACTTGAATAAACATAGAAAAATTACTTTGAAAATGAAATGCACTAATATTTTATCCAATCTAACTCGTGGTTCTCAGAACAAAATTTTGTCACGCAGTTACAAAATTTAACAGATAGCTTACAGGCTTTAGATCAGGGAGATCGATGGTAGACCTGATATTTGCTGTGAGACATCTGCAGGAAAAACATTGAGTATGGAAAGGATCTACTGCAGGTATTTCTCAATATTGAAGAAGCATATGATTGTGTACACAAGAGTAAGGTATGGAAGGCCTTGGAGAAGAGAGGAGTTGCCAAAGAAACCATCAGCAGAGTGACAGAACTGTACCGAGGAAATATGAGCAATGTGAAAATAGGGGAAGGAATAACAGATTGGCTGAAACAAAGGAATTGACTAAAACAAGGAACTGCCCCATCACCACTACTCTTTATTGTAATCATGGATGATATAATGCAGAAGGTGGCAGTGACGATGGGAGAGGAAAACATGAAGGTGATGGCTATTGCAGACGATCTGGGGAGATGACGAAGAGCAAGTGCAGTGGCAGTTGGATGTATGGACAGACAGTGTGGAGGAATATGGCCTGAAATTTAATGTAAAGAAATGTGAGTACATGGTAACAACCAGAAAGAAGAATAGGATAGATAACCCAGGGATTTGTGATGGCAGGTGAACAACTGAAGAAGGTAAGCAGGTTCAAGTACTTGGGAAGTCTATTAGAGGAATATGGAGAAAATCATGGTGAAAGAGGAAGACAAGCAGAGGCATTTCTAAGGAGCAGCCTGATATGGAATAAAGATGTGCTACAGAGAAGCAAAAGAGTAATTTATCACACATACTATGTGCCTATCTTGACATTTGCTGCTGAAACATGAATAATGAAGAAGCAGGACATCAGCAGAGTACAAGTAAGTGAAATGAAGTTTTTAAGAGGTAGAATAGGAGTTACTAAAATGGGCAGAATAAGGAATGAAGTGATAAGATGCACCGTAAAAGAGAAACCCCTACAGGAAAGGCTAGATATGACCAGACTGAGATGGTATGGATGTGTAAAGAGAATGGAGGTTCAGAGAATCTCAAGAAAAATCCACAAACTTAAGATACATGGTAACGACCTGAGAAAGACCGAAATGGATGGCTGAAAGGATTGGAGGAGTATATATGGAACAAGGTGGTGACAGAGAGGTGGTGGGAAGAAAGAAGTAAATGAGAGGTTTGTGCATGAAACAGACCCAGCCAGTGGCTGCAAACTGTTGAGGGTGATGATGATGACCTTGTGCACTGTAAACATATTTCCAGATTGTGGTATCAAGGCAATTTCTAAAATGACTAATTGATTCATCATATGTTACTCGCTGAGCATTAAAAGCATTGCTCTTAGAGCTAGTTTCTATTAAAGTGTGGATAGTTAATAACTGGGCATCATGGTCTGAAAGTCCATTAATAGGTGGCTTGATTGTGTAACTGAATTTTGAGGTATCTAGGAAAACATTTATTGTTGAATAACTATTATTCCCTCTGGCTTTGCATTCGAGAGGACGCCAGTTCGAATCCCCGTCAGAGCATCCAGATTTGGGTTTTCCATTCTATAGTTTCCCCAAATCACTCCAGGCGAATGCCGGGATGCTTCCTTTAAAAAGGCCATGGCCAAACTCCTTCCCATTCCTTTTCCCCAGTCCCATCCCATCTCTAATGACCATGACGTCGATGAGGTGTAAAGCCATAAGTAAAAAAAAACTATTATTCTAGTGGTAAAAATTAACTATCTGATTCAAAGTGTACGAGTTGTCTAATGATTCAAACAAAACTATTCGGAGTAAGTTATTTAAAAAATCTATATTAAACTAAGCACACAAAACTATGTTAGCTACTTTTTTGTTAAAAATTTTAATAAGAGTTCAAGTTGTATCAGAAATGGATCAAAGTTACCAGAGGGTGCTTTGTATACAATTCCTATTACAAAATTTTCATTATTGAAATTTAACCCTGAAATTTAGCAAATTATCACATAGAGGTAGTGTTTGTTTCTAAAGAGTTCATGTGGGTGAAAAGTGAAAACTAAAAGCATTATAAATAATCTGCCTCGTATTTTACATTATGGATAAACAGACTTGCACCCGCTTAGTACATCAGTTTATTACAGTAGCTCCAGGTAGATTGCCAGTAGCCGGGGTCCTCCCGTGGCACATGGCCCAGTGTGGCGGGCAATTCTTAATGAACTTACGGAAGCAGGCGTGTGTCCATGATCTTACCAATACTTCATTCAGACTTTTTTTTGGCAAAAAACAAGACTCCAGTGGTTCAACGGGCTCCTTATTCTCCTGATATTGCCCTCTGCGACTTCTGGCTGTTCCCCAAACTCAAGGAGGCAATTGAAAGGAAAGCGATTTCAGACAAGAGACGACAGCAGAGCTAAACTCCATTTCGAAAGAGGCTATCTCGAAATGCTTCAAAAAAATGGCAGCACCACTGGGACAAGTGTGTGTTGTCCCAAGGAGACTGCTTTGAGGGTCATAAGGTTTCCAACACTCAGGTATGCAATTTGTTTTCCTCCGGCCAAAGGTCGGATACTTTTTAACAAACCTCATATATATAGGTAGCCCACTCACAAGACTCAATATGTGGCTCGTAAAGCAGCGTGTGATACTAGCAAATAATAATTTTCTGACTCGTACCAATGCATACACATATCGTAAAAGTACGAATCGACCTCTGTTTCCTGAAACGATAAGAGCCATCATTTGTGGACTGTCAAACTGCAGAAAAACAAATCTTGCTATCACACCTCTGGATCATCCAAGTGGAATTAGATTTTTTACAAGTCACTTCACCAACCAAAGTATCAGTTGCTAGCCGAAATACTTAAACCCAACAAGAAGATTCAGTAATTTACATATAGCAACAATCAAAGTCTACATCCACCAAGTATCGTGTGGAAAGAAAAATAATTTACAAAATTACTTTTCCAAGGGGAGACATCTATTTCTACTTGTGTCAGACATACAGCCAAATACTGAAAGAGCTGATAAGAGACAATAGAAAACCTGATAATTCACTTTAAACAGTTTGATATGAATCTCAAACATATTAATGGTGGCCATGTCAACACATGTATGCCAGTCAATGAGTTTGTGAGAACTGGTGGAATGTCTGTAAGCAAGGGTTTATAGATGTTGGTATGTGTCATGGTAGATACCGCAATAGCTTTAACTCATTCTTGAATAAACATCTGATCACACACTGCACCAACATCATTACCGCAATTGACAAGTTTGGTAGGACATTAACTAGAGTGATAGTATGTGTGGAGGGGGTATTACTATTACATGCCAGCATCAATTTCTCAAGCATTCACAAGACCCTATAGATGCTGAAGATATTGCAAACAAATGATACCTTGATGAAATTGAGCAGAAGCTCGCAATCACAAAAGCTGAATTATTTCTGAGAGAATTCAAATCAACTGAAGTTAATGTGGTATGACTAGTTCGCGTGAATATTTAATCATGGCTCATATGTGTAGGGGTTATTATGAACTTCCAATCTTCTCTATAACCCTGCCAAATAAACAGCTAAGTAAAAATTTCTAGTGATGTTATGAATATGGACAAGTTTGGAAGGACACAGATCAAGCAAGTGCACATGCCTCAACCCATTTTTTTTTTTTTTTTTTGCTGTCGTCAGTCTTTAGACTGGTTTGATGCAATCCTCCATCCCTTCCTATCCTGTGCTAACCTCTTCATTTCTACATACCCCTTACAACCCACGTCCTCAATTATCTGCTTCATATATTCTAATCTCTGTCTACCTCTACAGTTCTTACCTTCGACTGTTCCCTCCACTAACAAATTAACCAATCCATGTCTCAAAATATGACCTACCAGCCTGTCTCTTCTTCTGTAAGCTTCTTCCATAAACTTCTTTTCTCACCCATCATTTCCAAAACTCGTTCATTTCTTACTTTGTCTGTCCACCTAATTTTCAGCATTCTTCTGTAGCACCACATTTCAAATGCTTCAATTTTCTTTCTTTCCGGTATTCCTAAAGTCCATGTTTCGCTACCGTAAAGTGCTGTGCTCCACACATAGAGTTTTAAAAGTTCTTTCTAATTCCTAGATCAATATTTGAAACTAAAAGGTTTCTCTTTTTCATGAAGGCTCTTTTTGCTAGTGCTATTCTGCTTTTAACATCATTCCTGCTTCGGCCATCGGTTGTAATTTTGCTTCCCAAGTAACAGAATCTCACTTCTCCTATTGCATCCGATCCTATTTTTATATTTAATCTGCTAGTATTGGTATCATTTCTGCTACATTTCATCACTTTTGTCTTCTTTGATTTATATTCAGTCCAAAATCTTCCTTCAGTATTTTGTTCATGCCATTCAATAACTTCTCAATATCCTCAGCCCTCTCTGCTAACAAGACAATGTCTCATCGCAAATCGTAGCATACTGATTTTTTCTCCCTGAAAACTTATGCCACATGGAAATTTTTCTTTGACTTTCTTCATTGCTTCTTCTACATACAAGTTGAATATTAACGGGGATAGACTACAACCTTGTCTCACACCCTTTTTAACTGATGCATGTCTCTCGTGATTCTCTACTTTTATTACAGCCACTTGATTCTTATATAGTTTATAGAGTATTCTTCTATCTCGATACTTTAGACCTGACTTCTTTAAAATTTTGAACATCTTGTCCCACCTAACATTATCAAAAGCTTTTTCTAAATCAACAAATGCCATAAAAGTATCTTTGTTTTTCTTGATCCGCCCTTCAAGTATTAATCTTAAAGACAGAATTGCTTCCCTTGTACCGCGATTTTTCCTAAACCCAAACTGATCTTCACCTACTATCTCTTCTACTACCCTTTCCATCCTTCTGTATATTATTCTGGTCAGTAATTTTGAAGCATGTGATGTTAGACTAATGGTGCGATAATTCTCACATTTGTCGGCTTGTGCTTTCTTTGGAAGTGTGAAGATGATATTTTTATTAAAATCAGTTGGAATTTCTCCTGTTTCATAACTTTTTGATATCAGCTTGAATAATCTTTCGATTCCTTCCTCTCCTAGAGATTTAAGAAGTTCTGCAGGGATCTCATCAATTCCAACTGCCTTATTTGCTTTCAAGTCATTCAGAGCTTTATTAAATTCTGTCCTCAAAACAGGATCTCCTAAGTCATCAATGTCGACATCGCCTTCCTTTTCCAATACACTATTGTTCAAGTCGTCCCCAATACAGTTTCTCAATGTATTCCTTCCATCGGTTAGCTCTATCTTCTGAGCTTAAAAGAGGTTTCCCATCGGCAGCTTTAATGTTCATACCTCTTTTCTTCATTTCTCCAAAATTCTGTTTGATCTTTCTATATGCAACATCTACTTTTCCTACACCATTTCCTTTTCTACTTCTTCACATTTTACTTCTAGCCATTTTTCTTTTGCTATTTTGCATTTCCTATTTATTTGATTTCTAAATTGCCTGTACTGCTCTCTTCCTGTTTCATCCTGAGCATTTTGTACCTTCTTCTCTGATCCAACAGCTCGAAAATTTCTTCTGTGATCCAAGGTTTTCGGGCAGCTTGTTCCCCGAAGCCTAATGTTTCTTTACCAGCTTTCATTATTTCGGTCTTTAATGCATTCCATTCGTCCTCGGTTGAACCCCTTTCACAGATACTTCTTAGACCTAAGTCAACCATTTCTGCAAATTTTTCTCTTGTGCTAGATTGTTTCAGTTACAAATAATAATGTAGTTTATTTTCTGAAGAAACTGAAAACAGCACAGGTGACTATTTCTGTACTTATTCTGTCGAAAGGTGGATTTCAAGAAAGTGCGTACGTAATACAGTTGGACCAAAATTACTTTGAAATGCCCATTACAACCGAGTCTATAACTGTAACAGATAGGGTGCGTGTAAAACTAAACTCGAGAGAAATTGACATTAAGACATCAATCATGGAAAAATGTTCAGACAAAGTTGGTTTTCATCCATTCACCCCTGACCTCCAGGCACTCATAACTCTCAAATATAAAATTACACAGTAAGTGACCATCAACTTCATTCAGTGTCAAAATATGGATGGGAACAAACATGGTATTATAAAGGCTAGAAGTGCTATTCAATGAAAGTTATTTGAGCTGAAGATAGGGAAGACCGAAAATTTTCAAATATGTGAAACAATTTAAAATGTTTATTTGATATGATTGATGATATTATTGATGTCATAATATTTTGCAAATTTTTGTGGTAGAAGTGAGAGAGACTGAAAGAAGTATGAATGGCAGACCAGCCCCAACCGTATGTAGATAAAGGGAGATTTTTAGGTTTTTCAGTTTTTTTTGTTTCTTTTTAGAAAATTTCAGTTAAGTTTTCTGTAGAAAATAACTTCAATTTTGGAGGGGCGTGTAAGCTATCTGTTAAATTTTGTAACTGCGTGACAAAATTTTGCTCTCAGAACCACGAGTTAGATTGGATAAAATATTAGTACATTTCATTTTTATAGTCATTTTTTATGTTTATTCAAGTTAGAAAGCAGTTTTACAGTTTTCAAGATAGTAGTTTCAGTATTTTTAATTTCAACATTCTTCAACATTCACCTGGAGTGGGAGAGTTCATACCTAAAGTATTTATTTTTGGCTAAACAATCAAAGTTAGGATATTTTTCATAATAACTAAAGTTAACGTTTATTTAAAGATCTAGCGATTTGTAAAGTTTCGGGGTCAGATTAGCCAATGTTAGGACTTCTGATGTGTGATTTGATATTTGACGAGCT
This sequence comes from Vandiemenella viatica, assembly GCA_031002005.1. NCBI lineage: Eukaryota > Metazoa > Arthropoda > Insecta > Orthoptera > Morabidae > Vandiemenella > Vandiemenella viatica. The sequence goes on along the minus strand of CM061921.1, from coordinate 231,513,644 downwards.
TCCCATCAGATATCCCTGTGAACGAGGAGGTAGATAAATTCCCACGCTTCGCGTGAGAACAGTTGCTAGGAATATTCGAGAAGCGCTGGGTGATATAGATGCGTGCGTGCAGTTGTTCGGCCCAGTCTGCCAGGAACCGCGAACACGATAACATGTAGCTCAGTAGGCCGGAAGGTTTTATATCAAACACATTGGTGATAGTTTTATTTTGGAATAATGCCGCTTCTTTTATTCAAGTTAACCATAATGTCGTGTTAAAATAGTATTTCTCCAAGTGAGGCCTCGGGATTTTTTGATTTTACTAAGCTGTTGAACAATGGGAGCGTGTGATTCTCTTTCGTTAAATTACTACAACTAGGAGTTTGAACTATTGGGGTGTGGTCAGGCTTGACCGGTTAATCGAACTTGTAAAACATTTCTTTGGAAAAGTCGTCTGATTGCCTGTACAGTTTTTGGCTTTGTGAAATTTGGAAGAATATAATTGTTTAAATGGCAATGAACTATTTATCATTATTGAACTTTACCTTTTCATAGTTTTCTGGTTAAAAACCTATGTGGCGGCCGTATTATTCTATTTAAGCCAAAGCTGTTACATCCAAGGCTACACACGGTCAGAGTTAAGATTCAAGCTTTGTGCAGAACCCCACTGCAAGCTAGCATCTTACAACCTTCTTCAGCAGCAGCAACAGTAGCAGCAGTCTCCAGACTTTGGTAATGAGTTATTGATGTCGTTAAATAAAGGTCTGAACATTTTTATGTAGTGTATAGTGTCGGAGATAAAAATGATTCACTAGCAATCGAACTTGATGGTAATGTGTATAAAAAAAAAAAACTCCAGGACTAATGTAACTGCTATTAAAAAAAAAATCCAGTAAATTGTATAAAAAAGGACTTGGAAAAGAGTTTTGAAATACTTATCTACTTGGATTCACACATAAATAATTACAGCCCATCCAAGCCAGTTTTGAGGAATGTTCACAGTTTGAAATATAAAAAAAAAACACGCTCTCTAAACTTAGTAAACAGTCGGGTTCTGGTCTCCTTATACCCATATGTGTATCGGGATGATCCTAACAAAATTGTTAAGAGATTGAAATTACTTACAGCATCATCATCATCAGCAGCAGCAGCAGAACATACAGCACACTCCAACAAAATCATTTCTATAATTGAAGAACTTTATGAAAGAGGAATGGATCAATGTACTGTGAGACACTCCGACGCCTACGCAGGTCCATCAAGAACAAAAGACCGGGGCTGCTCACAGAAGGTGTGGTTCTGCTCCATGATAATGCACGTCCACATGTCTCCAGAGTCACCTACATGGAACTGGCCTGGCCAAGTTCAAGTGGGAGACGTTGGACCATCTGCCCTACAGACTGGACATGTCGCCCTGCAATTTCCATGTGTTTGGTCCACTGAAGAAACACCTGAAAAGGAAGCGCTTCAACTCGGATGACGTACTCAAGGACGCTGTGAAGGACTGGGTCTCGTCACGGCCACAGGAATTCTGGGAACAAGGAATCCTGTGGCTTGTTCATCAGTGGGATTGTTGTGCTCAGGCCTATGGTGTATATTTTGAATAAAGTCTACATTTGTACCCACCGTATTGTTTCGTACCTTTTAATTTGATCACCCCTTGTATTTCCACAGTTAAATTCTAATTATAACAAGTGGCATAGTACAATCTAGATCAGTGTTTCCCAACGTGGGGCCCACGCCCCACAGGGGGGCAATTTGGTTTTTTTAGGGGGGCAATTTAGAAATTGACTTGATGCGACTTTTCCGCTTTCTCTTTGGGTTATTTAAACGCAATGCCAGATATGGTTACAAAATATAGCAAAAAAGCAAATTCTTAAAAGGATCACACTAAATTGCCATAATAAATGTTTATTATAAATCTTTTGAATTTGAATTTTAGTATTTCATTATATGTTTTTTTAATTTTACTTACTTTGTTTTATGATAATATTAAAGTGTTTTCTTTAAAAAAACCATCCTATATTAGTTTCTTTAATAACAAATAATTTTTTTTATTAAAAATTATGTATGGGGGGCAAAAAAATGTTGAAAGTGGGACATGACCCAAAAAAGGTTGGGAAACACTGGGATAGAGGATAGCGTATCTAGGTCATGCAACAGTTCCCATTCTGATGTTAGATAGACTCTCATATTAGGTGGGTCGCAAAAAAATTTTTGCTTAAAAGTGGGTCGGGTACCAATAAAGGTTGGGAACCGCTGATCTAGATGGAACCGTGTGATGTTCAACAGTGTACAGTGGGATTAAGATTACTACTCCAGCAAGATTGAAAGTTATTGATTATGTTAGAATCAGGAACAGATTGGGAAAAGTTACATCTGTAGAGGTATTTACCATCAGAAAAGTGAGATTACCCAATCCTATAACTTATTTACTGTAACAGGATAAAGATTTTTTCTTATGGTTTTACGCCTCGTCGATGTTGAGGTCATTAGAAGCAGAAAAGGACTTGGGACAAAGAATGGGAAGGAATTCGGCCACAGCCTTTTGAAGGAAGCATCCTGGATTTATTTGGGAAAACCCAAGTCTGGATGCCTGGACATGGATTCGAGCCAGTGTCCTCCAGAATGTGAGGCCAGAGTGTTAACCGCTCACCCACCAGGATAAATATACTTAAAGTGCATTTTAAATCAACAAATCATGTTTTGGGTTGAACAAATGATGAAGGGAAGGAAAAATATAATCTTAGGTAAACGGATGAGTTTACTTTTCATTACTGTTATTGATGCCACACATACTATAATTATTTTCTCCCATGAAAAAAAATTTGAATTTATCATATAATTAGTTCACAAGTAGCATTTGACTTGTACAAACATTGAGCTCACAACACTCAATAACAAAATTACAGTGCACTGAAAATTCCACACAGCCTTAACTATTTTTTACAGTACTGTCTCTGTGACCATTTTTTTTCATGCATGAAAGGTTATATAAGGATCATTGTCTACAGAACGTGTGGTTACTTAACTGCTGGATACTTTTTTTCTTCAATCAAATTGTAAACATGCCCCGCCTCCATTCTATATAAACTCTTACAATCGTGTCACTCACTGGTGTACGATTAACTAAGTAAATCTTTATGTTCTCTTTATATGTCATTACTATTTACATTATCTATAGTGCACTGCAATATTTACACTAGCATGAGATAAACACTATATTTCATCTTCAGTCGCACACTCATTCACTGAGACAGGCAGAGATTTGTGCTGCCACTTTAGAGTTCCCATAACGTCAGGAAATACAGCACTTATCATCCAAACCAGACAGACCCAATATGGATACTTGAACAGTTTGCATGTGGTGGAGGTCTGATTGGACATATCATTGGATGTGGTACTGTTCAGGCTTTATTCCTAAAAGACAATAATTCTAATAATTGATCGTCAACCTCTAATAATTGATCGTCAACCTCTTGCTGACAGAGCCTGCCAAACTCTTATCCCATCTAAAGGAATCATCCAAGCCTAGCCAGAAAGAATACATTTTCGCTCTAAGACCCGCAAACTCCACAATCCTTTACAATACCAACAACTTTTCGGTATGTGAAACAATTCAGAATCGATTGTTAGACTTATACCCAGATGTGTCGAAATCCTCCCTGTAGTGTTTCATTACTTTGTATTGATCACAGAGGTACACTGAGTAAATAAAACTGTTTGTGTCCATATAAAGCAGTCTCGGTTCTCTAAATTGTGGAATGGTGAAGTTGCAATGAAACCTATACATCCACAACTTAGAAAGATCGAGAATGTACATTCCAACTTAGACCGGCTTGTTTAAATAAACTTTTACCACATCTAGAGCCACAATGTTTACATCAAAAATGGTGTCTTGAAGTTTTGCTTGGCTATGTAAGTATTTGCGGGCACCTCTGCAAATCGCCCAGTCAGTGCACAATCTCACATTGGAGTGTTTTCTATTATTTTCCATAATTTTGCTGATAGTTTAGTTGTTCGTGAATTTAAAGAAATCTCTCTCAAAACCAGAAGTTGCGGAACAGAGCAAACTCGTATTCAGAAATACATGGTTCCATAAACACGGTGACTAGTTGAAGGAAATCACACAATGAATTTTATCTAACACCAACGCCAAACTTATACATTGCTGGAGAGCGCGGTAATGGATAACATACAGAGCCTCGTTTTCCAGCATAGTCATCAGCTTGAATGTGGTAGAACCTGGTGCAACTTTGTGGTCTGGGCATGGTGGGAGGCCCGCTAGGTAGTTATGTCTATCTAAGGGAATTTTTAGAACTATCTCTAGAGTCAGGTGAGTCGGACGAAACGCTTTTGAAATCTATGCTTGCAATGTGTTTAGCTGACAGCCATTGAAGCTCTCCAGATGTTAGAGACTCTGGCATGGATCAGCCATACAAATTGTTTACGTCAAAGTACATGAGGCAGCATTCAGGCGTTCTCGATTGTATTCCGGCAAGTACTGTTTATTTGCCTTGATGTACCTGTGGGCACACTGACAAATTCCTCCGTGAAGCCAACATTTGAAGAAAAGCAACATGTTGACGTCAGTTAGAAGGTCCATCTTGACGCACGTTTTCTTTAACACGGCCTGCCACAAAAGGCCTGGTGACATATAATAGTGTGCAGGGTACAGGGTGTATTTCGTCATGCATACTTTTCTAAATTTTTCAAACAAATTCACAAGCAAATGTACGTCAGTATCAATATACAAGCATGCATATTCTGGCAAGGTTTGAAGCATAGAGTCACTCTAGATTGTATTGAATGTAAACATTACGGCTATAATGGAAAACGTATTATTTTATATAGAAAATGTTGCATTCATTTTCAGAGGTACTTTAGACCATAACAAAAATGAAATAGGTCACTTGATATGTATAAACTTGTACTGATAAGATATCAGACTTCGAAAGTTGAAGCAAACATAATTTTAGTAAGTCGTAAAAAATGATCAAAAATCCTGAAGCCACTGTTTTAAAGATAGAAGAAGGGTTTATAGCTCAGAAGGTGCATAAATTTTTGTTACATGTTGTGTGAAAATTTGAGAGGGATAAGGAAAAGTTAAATGTTGTTTTTGAAAGGTTTTTTGGAAAATCATCAAACATGAGCCAAAAGTTCAAATTATAGGTAGGAGAACGCGATTAAATTCAAGGGGGGGGGGGGGAGAGTATGAGTAAACGAAAGGAGAATTTTTCTGAGTAAAATACACAAGTTTTATCAAAATCCATGCAGTAATTAGGCCAGAATCGGAAAAAGTAAATTAACAACAAATTCAATTAAATGTTTCCAGTTGAGGAATTGTAAAAACTGGGATTTGAAGAAGGAGGAAGATAAATTTAAAATACCTGAAGGAGATTAGTTAACAATAACACAACATCAAATCAAATAGAAAATTTGACATAGAACTATTTAAAACACATTTCAGCTCGGTAATCTTAATACTTTAGGAGATATCGAATTTTCAAGTTCACATTTTTTATTACACTAAGTTAGGTAATGGTGGCTATGACTGTTTATATATCAAAAGATGAAGAAAATTATACAGATCATTTGAAAACAGTTTCAGCTCAATAACTCGAATACTTTGTACATGAGGGAAATTTTAAAATTCACCATTAAACCATTTTTTACGGCTGAACTATTGTAGATAGGAAAATTTTGACTAGGATTGATTTTTACGGTTAGACCTCGAACTACACGCCATAAAAATTTTGAATTGACTGGGAGAATTATTATTTTCAGAAGATCTGGGTATTACGTGGGAAGATGTGCATTCCCAGGCTGCAGGTATAAAACACCCTCCAGTGAGGGTCAGTTGTTGGACCGAGTTTGATGGGAGTGCCATGCAGGTCTTGCGAGTGATTTGGCGGAACATGTCGGAGGGAGCCACCAAGCGATAATGGAAATGCAGCGTGTTTGGGCATCCATTTTGAAAATTTTAGAAGTGTCCATGATGCTGTGGACTCATTCTATAAGTAACTGACTTCAGTTAGGGATTAAGGGAGTTGACTGTGCATTCATTCAATGATCCAAACCTGCAATCATTTATCAATTTGAATTGGTGAGAAGAACCGATTGCTGTAAATTGGTCTACGAAGTTTGTATATTTTGAAAAATATAGTATTTGTGAAGTTATACAGTAGTCTACAGTGAACTTTATTTATCTCCTTACCTTTTCTAGTTGAGGTTACCAATCTAGATGGTGACCGCTGGACAATCTAATCCTTAGGCTACATTAACAGTCATAGTTCAGGACTAAGTTGTATACACTAACCTCGGTATCGAGCTTATTGTCTGACAGATGGAAGTATACCTAATCTTGGTGTATCTGTTAAAATACTGTAGTGATTTTCTGAAGCTTCACCAGAAGAGGTTAGGCATAGGTACTGATCAATTGCGAAGATGGACTGCATGATTTGTGATGGTCACCCACATCATTTATGAAACTGTTTCAGATCTAATTGACAAATCATCGTAGAATAATCTAAAGCAAAGGTTCTGAAATCATTAATTGAGTTATTCATAAATAATACAATCACTGTCTTTTATTGTTGAGGATAGTGAGATAATGCTTCTGCAAAGTAAAAAAAGGGGGGAAAATGCTTATAAGTAGTCATTCTTCCCATTGACAGGTAGGTTATCGAATAGAAGCAGTTAAGAATAGTAACATTAACTGCCACTCACTTGAATTAAGAGGACAACTCATCTGTGAAGATTTAGACATATATGGAGAGAAAAATAGTAGTTCTGGAAGTTCAGAATTATCATGAACTGAACAATGTTCAGCATCTCAAGAGGTTATGGCTCAATTGATTCTGATATTAAAGGAACTACATAGTGAAACAGGCTCTGAAAATGGAGGGAATAAGAATTGTAATATAAAATGCAATTGGTTAAATGGTAAGCTGAAGCTGGTTGTCTTTGGTAAAGAGAAAGTGATAGTGGCAGAGTAAAAACTGAGTGTTCTGTTGTGATTTGAAATTTGGTTCCTTCCTGATCTGAGAAAATCACCAGGTGTTCTTAATAACTATTTCATATAAGTATATTGTATTTTCATCTTGAACGCAGTTGAGATCAATTTCAGGTAAATGGAAATAGTGATGTCTCTAAACAACAGTAATAGTAGTTATAATGTGTTAAAAGTAAGCATTATTACTTTCAACTGAAAACACATTTAAGTGATCTGAAAATATCTGTTTTAATTACTACATATTGTACAAATTTTCATATAACTAGTCTATTGTGTATTGGTGATCATTACCAGTTTTTGGAGTGTGTATTATTATTTACCATTTAGTCATTACTCTCTCAGTACCTCTAATTTCAAATTGTGTGTAGAATTGCTGTGTATAAAGTTGGTTATGTAGCCGATATAGCATTAAGCTGGACTGAAAGCTGATAGGATTTTGTAATGAACTTTGTGGGAAGGTATCTAATGCAGGAGTTGCAGAAGAGTTTTGTCTTCATGTTAATTGTGGCAATATCTTGTGTCAGTGTTGTACAAGTAATTGTTCCTGTTAGCTTTACTACTTCAGTTGGCATTGAAAATATGTGCTACAGTAAATAACAAACTGCATCAGTTCAGTGCTAACATAAATAGCAGCAACACTAGGAATAAATATGACATTCACTCAAGTGTGAACGTTTGGAGATGAAGTAGCAGAATCATTAAATAAAAAACATGACTGTACAAAGATAAATTGTATTTATTATATATAAAAATTAATGTGTAATATAAATATTTAATGAAATTAAATATTCTGTATTTGACTTTCTGCCATGTTTTACATCCAGAGCAGTCTATGCAATACACATCTCATTAACTGGCAGACTTTAATGCACTGGTTATAAAATCAGAAAAAGAAGTGTGCAAAAACTGCTTGAAAATAATTACAGTTCCCTTCTGTGTTTCTTGTGAGATCAAGTAGTCAAATAGATTTTGGTTATTGGATTCAAGTGTCCAGTACTTGAACTGCTGCACAGATTACAGTCGATGTAATAGGAAAAAACAAATTATTGACACAAAAAGAAGAATTGAATGTGATGGTTCAGTCATGTTGGAAGCATTGCATAGTCTGGAGTAACATTTATGCACTTCTTCCTCATTTACTCGGGTGTTTTCCTTGCTGTAGATATAGCCGCCACCTGGTTGTGTGGTATAACAGTTTCTGTAAAACATCTCTAGGTCCCCTGTAAAATACAAACTGCAGTGATTATTAAATCCTTGTTACATATTATTCAGTGCAATAATCCAGTTTATTATTATCATTCCAGTATGGGATGGGGGAAGATCAGAGGAGGAGATTTTCCACATAAGCAGAATGATCAGACTAAAAAACTGGAAATAAATCCTGGGATATTTTGGGTGAAATAAGAAAGCTAAAAAATAATAAAGTGGCTGGTGTGGATAATTTTACCACACATCCATTAAAGATAGTGGGATATGACATTGTACCTTATCTAGTAACTTTATTTAGATTGAGTTTGGAACCTTGCCTCTTACAAGAGAACTGGACAAGTGCCATAGTAGTACCAGTCCATAAAAGAAGTAGAAAATTACAGGCCAATTAGTCTAACATCACTGGTGGGAAAGTTGATGGAGAGATTAATATGCAGTCACATCAGAAATTTCTGTGATGAAAGGAACTGGTTTGCAAAACAGCAACATGGATTTATGAAAGGACACTTGCGTGAGTCTCAGTTATTGGGCTATGTGCAAGATATTGCATATGAAATGGGTAATAAAGGCCAAGGTTGACACTGTACCACTGGATCTATCCAAAGCATTTGACAGAGTGAGTCATAAAAGGTAAAAACCATTGGAGTGGATGTAAAAGTGATTTGCTTGGTGGAGGAATTCTTAAAAGGTGGAAACCAAAGAGTTAAGGTGGGTAATGAAGTATCAAAAGAAGTAAAAGTAAATTTAGGAGTGTCTCAGGTCATTATTATGCCATTGGTGTTCATTATTCTAATAAATGATTGTATTAATGGTTTGTTAGATTGTTTGCAGATGGCATATTATACAAAGAGATTAAAAGAGTAGAGGACTGTGATCAGCTACAAGAGGATTTGAACAGGATATCTAGCTTGGTAATTAAAAGATGGAATGAAAATAAATGCCTAGAAGAGAGAGCTTATTAGGTACCCAAATAAAAAAGTTAAGATTGTGTATGGTTATAGGGTAGGGAATGACTTGCTTATTGAAGATCCTAACATAAATTTTGACAGTGAACTCAGGACACACTGGGCAGGTGGCAGGAAGATGTTTCAAAGTTCTTCATTTATTGGTGAGGGTGATGAGGGTATTTACCAGGGAAGTGATGGAACTGTGTTACAAAACCATCATGAGACCACTGCTTGAATATGGTGGAATGGTGTGGGACCCACATTATGGTTTCAGATAAAGGAGGTGGAAGGGGAGCAGCTAGATTTGTTTGTGGAAATTAGCACAGAATGCAATTAGTAACTGAAATGCTGAAGGATGTGGGTTGGGACTCATTGGATAACAGAACATGGATGAAAAGTGTGTTTGGTTTGTTCAAGGCTTATAATCACGATAATGCATCGATGGACAGTAGTAGAAGGATTAGGAGGAGTTAAAAGTTATAATTTGTAAAGGGCAGGCATAAAAAAAATCTTTACATTAAAGTTACCACTGTATATTTATATTAAAAAAAAAAATCTGTATTTCTGTCATTCAAAATCTGAGCATAAAATTTTAATTAGTAGCCATGTTATTGATGGTGTAAAAAAGAATACATGTCTACTTTTAAATACATTCATAAAAATTATTTTATTCACATTTGAAACTGCTGGTGAAAATTAATCTACATTTTCAAACTGTATTGCAGTTATTCAAATCTTTCTACTTATATGAAAAGTGAGCAATTTTGTTTCATGCATTTTGAATAAAATTTTTGATTAATTAATCTATAATGGCTAAAGCTTTTGAAATTTGTCATCATCGGTATTGGGATTTTACTGTTTTTTGACACAGAATTCATTAGTGCCCCATCCAAAACTGGTATGAACTAAATAACTGTTTGCACGGCCAATCGTAAAGTGGTCTGCCACACAGATAGCAAAATAATGTAAAATACTAAAATCATGGCTGGAAAGAAGCCACAAAGACTAAAAAGGTTACAAACAATAACTGTTTGGTTGTAAAAGGCTAATTGGATTAAGTGAACTTTAAAACAACAAAGTTCTAGCCAGACAAAAAATAAACTGAAAAAAAAAGAAAAAAAAAGAGAGATTTAGAATTGGTGACTGTAAAGAGGCCACCAATCCACCACAAAACCAATGCCAATCTGTCCGATATTTTGTGGTTGTTGTTGTTATTGGCATTTGGGCTTTATTTCTTGATTATTGCCCTAACAACAGACTGGTATGGTGAAGTTGCTTAAAATATATCTAAATTACCATCTGTATGGCTCACTGTAGAGAGGTTGGCCATACAGACAGCAAAATAATGTAAAATTCTGAAATTTTAGCTTTAAGCGGGTCACAAAAATCTAAAACATTACTAACAATGATTGGTTGGCTAAAAAAAGACCAACAAGATTAAATAAAGGTAAAAACAACAAAATGTATGACTGGCTGTAAAGGGGCCAGCAAAATATAAACAAAACAAGTAACAGTCACATAAGGACTACCAATCAATTTTTATGAGTCTTCTCTAAGAACTTCAGAGCCTGAGCTTTTTTCTTTACTTTGACTACTGTTTATAGGTCTTAGAGGAGTTGTTCTTTAACTGCTGCTGGAGTAGTCAGGGCTGCGATTCTGTTGCACATGAAGTCCATGGTCTTGGGTGTTCTGACATTCAAAGATTTTGCACCGAATTTACATTTGCAAGAGCACATTGTGCTCATGGTCATATCTGTAATAGACTCCTGGGTAGCAACACTTTCTTTCCTGATGGGAGCTTCCATAGTTTTTGCAAAGACCAGTGAGGCAAGTGCCTTAAATTGCTTCTTTATGTCGCCACCTGTTAAGTGTTCTTTGGTTTTCAGCCATGTGCCGCCTTGTCACATGTAGGGTTGCCCTTGCAGGATGCTGACATACGAGGAGCAGTCAAAAAGTTCCCAGAATTCTGTTGTAGTGTTGGCATTTGTGATGCAATTGTTATGAGTTTGACAAGTCTGAACAGGTCATAACTGGCAGTGTGACTGCAGTGTAGCTGAAGGTAGGTCTGTGTGGTAATCAGTTGGCACGATGTCGCAGTTTGAGCAAAGGGCGAACATCAAGTTCATGTGCAGATTAGGGAAATCTGCTTCAGAGAATGTTAGCCTTACAAACAGTTTACAGTGATGATTCATTAAAGAAAACAGCCGTTTATGTGTGGTTTTCAAGATTTAATGGTGGACAGGAATCGCTGGAAGACGAGAGTCACAGTGGGAGACCTTCAACCTCCAGAAACAAAGCAATGGTCGAGCAATCAGAGTTAATCAGATCAGACCGAAGTATGATCATTGACGAGTTGGCACAAGAAGTGAGGATATCTCATAGATGAGCGACGGCTGTACTTCAGAAGGTGCCAAAACAGGATTTTCATCATTGTTTCAAGCAATGGCAGGAGCAGTGGAGCAAGTGTGTGTGTTCAGAAAGAGCCTACTTTGAAGGATATTAAGTAAATGTGTACTTATGTTTTTTTTTAAATAAAGAGTTACAATGAAATTCCGGGAACTTTTTGACTGCCCATCGTATAACCAAATCTTTGGCACTGAAAACAGCGCATTGGATCCGGAACTTATTGGTGTACATTCAGGCTAATGTAACCTGCTTTGATGGTCATGGCAGGCTGTTCAATACTGCCATTTACTCTCCGTGTTATATGGTGAACCTTAACCACCTTTTCCACTTTCCACTCAAGAAGTTCCTTTATGTCTGCATCTATCAAATCGCTGCATGATGATGCCCTTACTTTTATTTAGAGACTTTACGGAGCTCATACTTAAGACTTAAGGAGTAGAGATGCATGCTTGCTGGTAGTGGTTCCCTCAACTTTTTCACTGACTTTCATTTCTCTGCAAGTCTTTTCTGTATATAGAAAGAAGAAACCTTTCCAATAACCCTTTTTCTTTGATGTTGCAATTAAAGCATTATCAATATGATAATCTTTCCGGTTACTAATTCCTCCTGTATTTTGAAGGAGAGGGCTCTGGACCCTCGCCCGCTTAAAAGTTCTTTGGGTATTTAGGATTCCCTGTGGCCCACCTGTACTGCAGGTAGTGGAAATTTAATTTTCTTGATTTTTACTTCCATGAGTATGAAGGAAAAGTAGAGTAACACGTCACCCCCACTGCCTCGCCAAATTTAATACAACAGAGATGTGCGCGCTAGCGAGTGTTTAACCTCCTCAGCACATGTCTAACCTTCAGTTTGAGGTTTTTATATATATAGGTATGAACCATCCTCTGGATCTGGGCGTGGAACACAAGATCCCCGCCCTCCAAGACACACAACATTCCACTATCATGCCCTATGGTGGTCTTTGAAGTGTGCAAGGAGATGAGGGTGAGGATCTTGAGGTGCTCTTAAGTTTCCATTTCGTGTAACGTAGGTTTTCCAAACCCGTATTGGCACTTACATGATAAGGCCCCAACAGGGAACTAGGTTGAATCCCAAACCTAGTCACCATGGTAATGGAGTTAGGGCATTTGCCACTGTTGATAGTGATCCATCAATCGAACTTTAAACTTTGTACTCCCCCTTTTCCCCTCTCTGGAGGGAAACAGCGAGCACAAATTGGCAGGTAGCTGGTTATATCCTCACCCTTCTTCTTTCTCTAATCCACAACACAAATTACATACTACATTGAACGCACACACAATCACAGTCATCCACACATACAAAAGTAGCCTCAGCTGTTAACTTGAGATACATTTCTTACCATTAATGTCTCTCATAGTGACTGTTTCACAGCCTTCTTCACAATCGTGTGTACGAACGCGGTGTGGATTAAAGTTGCGAGTCGTACATGTGTCGTTCTCCAAATCTCTTGGGTTCCAACTGCAAACATAGCACTGCACTGCATTTGCACCTTGGGGAAATAAATAAAAGATTAGAAATTTCACTTTAATATATTGCCATGAATAGTTTCTAACTTAGAATCTATTGGTAAAATGTTTTAGGTATCAAATACAAATATATGAAATTCCTGTTCCCTACTCTAGTGTTATTAACCACCAGAGAGAGAGAGAGAGGGGGGGGGACCACTTATCATCTAACTGAATGGATACTTGCTCCCCCAGAATTTTGAGAATGAGTTCAAAGAGGCATAATGACACCTATTCTTAATCAGCATTTTATGACCAAATCAGTTGAAAGAAATATGCTGGAGTCAATGACTCATTTTTTTTTTTTAAATCTTCCTATAATTTTTCAACTATTTGGAAGATACAAATTAAAGTGTGTGAATAGGCTCATCTGGTTCATAGAATTAAATGTTCCATAATGAATTATTACTTTAAATTATTGCTAATTTTATTGTTGTAAGTGGAAAAAATACTTTTTCACAACTGAAAAACTTATTTTGATTGAACCAAAATTAATGTCCTTGAAACGGATAAAACTATCGATTGTAATTTCTGCACATATTAAACAAGGTGTCCAGTTTTACTACATTATTTCTGCTGAAGCTTCATCAATGATCAGTTCTCAGTTGTTTATGTATCTGGAGTAATCACAGCACATCTAAAGTATTGTATCATTTCTTCCACTATGTTAGGAATTTCCTTGTCTTCATACATAAAATAAGATTTTTGTATGTATATTGAGGAAAATATTTTATTTCCTTTATGGAAATCTGTTTCAGGTGCAAAGGATACAAATGGTGTATCAAAAAAATCTATCTCTTCATAACTCCTCAATCACAGGCAATATCTCTCAAGATTTATTTATGATCCATATGTTCTCATTTGAATAACAAGTTGTGCCAAAATGTTTCTTAGGACAGGGGTTTACAGAGAGAGACAAACAAATTCTCTTATTTTCCAATTATTACTTTTTCATTTTCCAATTATTATTACTTTTTTAACTGCTTGACAGTGAGGTCTTTAGAGACAGGAAAGGATGGGGGGGGGGGGTAAGGAATGGGAAGGAATTCGGCCATGGCCTTTTGAAGGAAGCATCACCTGAAGTGATTTGGGGAAACCATGGAAAACCCAAATCTGGATGCCCAGACGGGGATTCGAACCGCCGTCCTCCCAAATGCGAGGCCAGAATGCTAACTGTTGCACCACCATGCTTGGTTCAAATTATTACTTTTATCCAAAAAAGATGTCTTGGTACGAAGTTTTGCAAAATTAATTACCTAAAATTATGGTTCTAGGAAACTTTTTTATTCAGTCTACGATAATGGAGATATTAGCAGTTGTTTGCTTTAAAGGAGAAAACTCGATGTTAATGCCTGCTACTGAAGTGTAGGGGGGTGTAACCTTCCTCCCTCAACCTGACAGTTTCCTCTCACATTCTCCTCTGCCTTCACCTTAGAAGACCTTGTAGATGGCCATTTTAGTTCTCAGTTCAGTTTCATTTTCTAGTTCTGTATGATGTCAGTCCAGAAGAGGGTTTCTTTTTACACCACTCATTCAATTTTCAGCTCTCTAGTCCTTTCATTTCTTTGAGTCTTGGTCAGTCGGAGTTGAGCTTCCATCAAATGTTCAATACAAGGTGTTATTAAAATCAGAATCACGGATTAAGACTTTATTATGGCAATAGCCTTAGCTTTAACTCTTAAAAAACCATGGAGGGAAAGAAGTCAAATGGGTAAAGCTTCACTGTCGCATTCCTATTATACCCACGGTATTTCTCCAATAGGTGAGAGTAGGCAACATCTCTGATTGAAATGGTGTTGAGATAAAGAATAAACTTAGCAAGTGTACTGATTCACATGCTTCTTCTTCATCTATGAATGCCTTGCCTGGGTCCGGGTATGTTTACACCTCCATGGGAATGTCTGGGAAGATGAACTTGGCTGGTTACCCATTGCCTTCCCCAGCGTGACAGTGTAGTGAGTGATGATTCATGTGCATTCATTACAGAGTGTAGAGATAAAAGAAGAGAGACTGTGAATCCCAGTACAGGCCCATTCAGACGACCTACTTTTCTGAAAGACACCGTTAGCCCATCAGGCTTAACTTTACAATCTGACAGATGGTTCACTACTCACTCTCTCTCTCTCCATTCGCACTGTCGAGAAGTCTGAGATTTAACCAAAGACTTTGGTGCTTAAGCTGGTGGTCAGGAATTGTGTGCCATTACCTCTCCAACCATGCTGGCCAAGTCCTAATGATGAAAGGTTCCTACACAACCTTGACTTGGTGTTGCAACCAACCGAGCCAACAGGGCAGGCTATCCACATGTTTACATATAGGAATTTTCAGAATTCAAAAACAACTAAGCTTGTCTGTCCCATCAGTCCACCCTTTCCTTTTCAGTTATCCTATTAGTCTTTTCCTTTTACACATGGGAAAACAGACAGTTTAACTGAACTGAGAACTGAAATGACAGTATAAAAGGGCCTTTATCGATCTATTGCCAGGAGATTTTTTTTCTATATTCATAAATGATTCCCTAAAAATTCATTAGCCACATAACGACTTGATGGAGAAGTTAGTACACAATATTTTTATAACATCTTCATAGAAAGAAGTATATTTGGGGTTAGGTGTAACAAATCTCTAAAGAGTTTTACCTCCTGCCATGGACCAACCTGTAAATGACCAATTCAATGCATTTTATGTTATTGAGACACTAGCAGAACACCCATGATAATGGTTCAACATCTTGTAACTGAGGTTCAGCGGTATTGGTTTCAACAATATGTTGGCATAGTCTCAGCAAGTGTCTGTACTTTTCTTATTTTTTTGTACCATCAATGCTGTTAGGACTGATTTATTAACTGTCCACAATATGAAGTTATGAGGGTCGTTCAATAAGTAATGCCACATTTATTTTTTTTTATCCACAATGAGCAAAAACTGAAAGTTGTACTTCTAGGTACTTCAAGATCAGTGCTTCTCCTCCAAGTGGACAAAGTTTCAAATCATTCCAACAGATGGCAGAGCTGTAGTGAATTTTCAAAATGGCGTCTGTTAGTGATCCACGTTACAAACAGCGACAGCGATTGCAGAGAAAGAAACTGTGGGAAATATCCATAAACATTTGTGTGCAGTGCATGGAGATTGTGCAGTTGATAGGAGCACTGTTGGGAGGTGGGCAAAAAGAGTTAAAGCGTCAAAGTCCAACAAATCAAACTCCAAGATCTGCCATGTTCCGGGCGTCCTGTCAGTGCCAACACTCCAGACAAGGTGATGCGCGTGGATGCCATTATTCGTGGGGACCGCTGTATCACAGTGCAACAATTGGCCTCACAGCTGTCAGTCAGCAATGGAAGTGTGTGTACAATGATCGAGACTCTTGGATATTCAAAAGTTTGCGCAAAATGGGTCCCAAGAAGTCTCACAGCAGAACACAGGATGCAAAGAACAACCATTTCATTTGATTTGTTGGAAAGGTTTGATGCTGAGGGGGAAGCCTTTCTGTCCCGGATTGTGACGGGTGATGAAACCTGGGTGCACCACTTTGAGCCGGCAAACCAAAAGACAGCCAATGGAATGGCACCATCCTCAGTCACGAAGAAAGAAAAAATTCTAGACAACTCCCTCTGCTGGAAAAGTCATGGTTACTGTTTTTTTGGGACAGTGAAGGGGTCATTCTTGTTGATGTGATGCCAAGAGGGACGACCATTAATTCCGAAGCATACGTGAAGACCCTGGACAAACTCAAGAAACGTTTCCGGTGCATTAGGATGACAAGAATCCGACTGAAATCTTGATCCTGCACGATAATGCACGCTCGCACAAAAGTCTCAGAACCCGGGAACACCTCACCAAATTGGGTTGGACAACATTGCCCCATCCACCATACAGCCCGGATCTGGCACCGTCAAACTTCTATCTCTTCAAGCCTCTTAAAGACAGTTTACGTGGGAGACACTTCGGTGATGATGAGAGCGTAAGTCAAGCAGTGAAAACATGGCTTCGCGCACAGGACTCAGAGTTGGTAACGGCAGGGAATACAGGCACTTGTTTCACGCTGGTGCAAGACCATACAGGTTGATGGAGACTGTGTTGAAAAATAGTACGTATAGAAGAGACATGTAGCTATATTGTCACCAAATTTTAACACTTTTGAATAAATAGTCTCTGAGAAAAAAAATATGGCGCATTACTTAGTGAATGACACTCGTACAATGCTTTACATAAGACAAATGAATTAAAAACTGAAAATATTAATCACAGAAGGTAAAATACCAGTGAACTAACAAATCCTTCAACACATAGCACTCAAAACTGAACATAAATAAGACCAAGGTCAGCTCTTTTCAAATAAATAAAACAGAAGCCTGCTGTAGTGCTCAAATAAAAACGTGTTATTGAAATACAATCCATATCCAAAGTACTCAGGTGTGGTCCCTGACAGGTCACTGGCATGCAAATAACACATTCATAAAATGGCGGCAAAAATCAAATCCCGAAATAACATCGCTCACAAACGGGTTGAGGAGTACATGCAGCACCTCTCGGAACATCAGCTCTTGCCCCCAGTATTCTCAACTGCTGAATATTGCAGCCCAGTATGACTATATAGCAGTTACCCTGAAAAGATCGACACTCATCTAAACGACGCTGTGAGAACAATATCTGGAACTGGAAAATCAACACCTACAGAATGACTGCCTGTAATCTCTAGCATCCCTCCACCACATATCCAAAAACAAATGGCATGGCAGAAATGTTTGAGAAACCCGTAACTTCCAATACATCATGACTGCACTCATCAAAATCAAAACAGGTTAAAACATAGGTGTTCAACATGGAAGTTTGGTGAAATGGTGGTCCATGATTAGTTCAACAAAAACGAAGTGTGGCACATTGAGTGGACGGATTCCAACTCTAAAAAACTAGCTCTAATCCTAGATCCTAAACGCTACCCTGGAAAACATGAACGACACTGAATCATGTGAGAACAGGCCAGGGTCTTCAGCAACCGTCACGCAGGAAGTACTCTCTGTGTTTAGTTTAATTTAAAGTGTGTAGATAGCTTTTGTTTAATCTTTGCTTATTTAACAGCGCCAGTAGTCAGTTCGGTCTTCAGCAACCATCCACGCGAGGAAGTGCCTTCTGTGTTTATTTAATTTAATGTGTGTAGATAGCTTTTTGTGTCATCTTTGCTTATTTGTTACAGCGCCAGTAGTCAGCTTGGTCTCTTACAACCGTTACGCGAGGAAGTGCTTCGGTGTTAATTTAGGTTTTTTTTCAAGTCGTTGCCCAGCGGTTGTTTTGTAAGTAGTGAACAATTTATTTGTATCACTTCGGTAGTTCATCTTTCTAGGCTCTGTAGTTTTTGTTTTGAAAGTATAGGTGTAGGACTGTGATTGCTGTGTGCAGACGCGGGCTGAGGTGGCTGATCTTCGCGCTCAGCTTGCAGCTTTGCTAACGAAAGTTACAAGGTGGAAGCTGCCGTAGGAGACTGCAGCAGCTGTGATATGGGTGGACCCCGATGAAGCTAGGCTTCTTACATGGTTCTCCCCTACTTTCCAATCGTACCTGCAGTCCAGGCTGAGACTTGGAATCCTGTGCGTCAGTCACCTGATGGTGATCTGGCGTGTGGTTTCCGGGCGTCGACGCCGCATGCGGGGGCAGGTCGTACAAGTCTGATCCCAGGAGGCAAGCTTGTACACTGGCCAATAGGTTTTGATGTAGTTGTCTGGGTCTGGTTCAGATCCACAATCGTCAAACTGCGAGTTGACAGCCCCCCTGCCCGCAAGGTCTGAGCGACCACAGAAGGGGATTTTGGTGGATAGGTAGCTCCAACGTTAGGCGTTTCATTGACCCCTTAGGGACATGGCGAATAGGTCAGGGAATGAAGTCCTGTGTCCATTCATTGTTCATTCCGGGAGGTCTGATCCAAGATGTGGAACAGGCCATCTCGGATGCCATTGAACGGGACGAGGTGTAGCCAGCTGCGATTGTAGCTCATGTCGGCACCAATGATGCTTGCCGCTGGGGTCGGAGGCTATCCTCTCTTCTTCCGGCGGCTTGCTCAAAGGGTGAGCTCTGTGGCTTGATGACCGCAAGATTTCGGCTGAGTTAACTATCTGCAAGCATTGTCGATAGAACCTGACTGTGGACCTCTGGTTCAGAGCCGAGTTGAGGAGTCTAACCAGAGACTGCGGCGTTTCTGCGATAATCATGGATGCTAGATTCCTAGATCTTCGCCCTGGGGTCGAGTCGTGTAGGGTTTCCTCTTGTACAGATCAGGTGTGCACTACACAGCGTGAATCGGCTACACTGGTGGCAAGGGCCGTGTGGAGTGCATTGGGGGATATTTTAGGCTGAGGGAGGAAGACCTGAAAACTGGGATTACAGTTACGGGCAGCCCAATCAAATTCGGCACCATATGTTAGGAGTAACGTAAATCAGGTCTCGGACCGTTAAAAGTACTGGTTATTAACTGTAGAAGTGTTTGTAATAAGCAGCCTGAGATTGAAAGCTATTATTAGTAGCACTAGAAGCAGATATTTTGTATTAGGTACTGAAAGCTGGTTAAAACCGGATGGATAAGTTCAGCAGAAATTTTAACGATAGCATGAATGATTTTCCGTAAGGATAGGTTGAATTCTAATGGAAGGCAGTGTATTATAGCGTTAGTAAACACCTGTCGTGTAACGAAATAAATATCGAATACGGTCCTGTGAAATCCTATGGATTAGACTAAACGTAGCTAGGACAAAACTTTATAATAGGTCTTTCTATCGTCCACCAGATGCAGATGTAGCTATTGCTGAGGCCTTAAGAACTAATGTAAGTAATATAGCTCGTCAATTTCCGGATCATGCAATAATACTAGGTGGTGACTTCAACTTTCCCGTATATTGACTGACTAATTACGTCCACGTTACTGGTGGCAGGGATAAGACATCCTGTGAAATTATTCTTGTCCTTTTCTCAGATCTTAATCTTGAGCCGCTCGTCACTAAACCAACGCGGTGCCACAACGATAACGAAACATTTTTAGATATTCTCGTGACGAATAGGCCTGAATTATTCACCAACATTTCTACCACCACGGGAATAATTGATCATAAAGCTGTAATTGCTACAGTAAAATTAACAGCCGCTCAGCGAAAAGAAAAAGAAAGGGATCGTTTACAGGTCCTGAAAAGGCCCCAAAGGAGAGTTAAGAACGTTTTTGAGGGATAATTACATTACCTTTATAGAAGGAAGAGGCCCGGTTGAAGAGATGTGGCTTCGATTCATGCATATAGTCAGGGAAGGTATGGACTTACATATACCGAAAAGGACAATCAGGGATGGGAACGATCCCCCGTGGTATACACGTGAACTTAAACGGTTACTTAAAAAACAAAGGAAGATACATGCACGCTCAAGGACGACGATGTATAGGAGTGATTTAGAAAAGTTAGCTGAGACAAGAGAACATGTTAAAAATGCGATGCGCGAGGCTTTTAACGACTTTAGATGCAACTCACTTTCTAAGAGTCTCAACGAAAACCCAAAGAAATTTTGGTCGTATGTAAAAAAAGTTAGTGGTAGTGACAACAATATGTCAGTTCTACTACAAGACGGTCGGGAAGTTGATGACAGCCGCGAAAAGGCTACCGTATTTAACACCGAATTTAAAAATTCTTTCACTGACGAAAACATGGAAAACATTCCCGCTTTTGCACGGCGTGTAGAATTTGAGATGGATCCAGTTCAAATTGATAGTGTAGGTATCTAAAGCAATTAAAGCTCCTAAAGTGGGGGAAGGCGCCGGGTCCTGATGGTATACCAGTAAGAGTATTTTCGGAATACGCGGAAGAAATAGAACCATTTCTGTCAGATATATTTCGTAAATCTTTAGAAGAAGGAAAAGTACCTTCTGACTGGAAAATAGCGCAGGTGATTCCCGTTTTCAAGAAGGAGATCGGAGAGATCCTAGGAATTATCGACCCGATATCTCTAACATCTGTTTGCAAGTAGAATTCTGGAGCATGTCATATGCTCTAACGTTATGAAGTTTCTAGATGAAAACGAGTTACTTACAGAGAACCAACACGGATTTCGTAAAGAACCGATCGTGTGAAACGCAACTGGCTCTATTTTCGCATGACGTTAATGAAGGTTATCGATGCAGGATCACAAGTTGATGCTATTTTCTTGGATTTCCAGAAAGCTTTTGACTCTGTACCACATAACCGACTTTTAGGCGAAGATTCGAGCGTACTGTATATCTGATCAGATTTTACTGAATGGATACGCGATTTTCTAACTGGTCGGTCTGCAGCTATGTCGTTGTTGACAGGGGAAGCCTCTTCAAAGCTAGATGTTACTTCGGGGTTCCTCAAGGAAGGTAATATAGGCCATTCTTTTCTTAATTTTAAAAAGATTTCGGTGACAACGTTAATTGCAGGATGCGATTTTTTGCTGATGATGCACTTATTTATAGGGAAGTGGGGTGCTCTGACGATTGCTTAGAAATACAGCGCGATCTGGATGTTATTTCGGAATGGTGCCGTAAATGGCAGCTTACACTTAACTGTAAAAAGTGCAAGGCAATGCAAATAAGTAATAAAAAGACCCCGTTTGCTCACGAGTACAAAGTTAACAATTCAGTTGTTGACACGGTCGATTCCCTGAAGTATCTAGGCGTAACAGTACAAAGCAACATGAAATGGGACTTGCACATAACTTCCGTCGTAGGCAAAGCTAATTCAAACTACGTTTTATAGGTCGTATTTTGAGAAGCTGCAATGCTCATACAAAGGAAATAGCGTACAAAACACTAGTGCGTCCGCATTTGGAATACTGTTGTGCAATTTGGGATCCGTATCGCAAGGGATTGATTGACACGTTAGAGAAAGTACAGAGGAGAGCCGCTCGATTCGTGACCGCTAGTTACAGTCCTTATGTAAGTGTCACAGAGCTGATACGTGGGTTAGGCTGGGATTGTTTGGCGGACAGACGACGTCGTTTTCGTTTAAATTTGTTGGAGAATATGCGAAAATCTCTAATTTACGAGTGCAACGAAATACTTCTTCCGCCAACCTATTTAGGTCGCAATGACAGGAGGGATAAGATTCGAGAGATAAGATGCCGTACTGATACATTTATGTATTCTTTCTTTCCTCGTTCTGTTCGGGATTGGAATACTCTAAAATAGGATTGGTGCTTAGCACCCTCTGCCACCCACAGTAATTGTGAATCGCAGAGTATAGATGTAGATGTAGATGTAGAACTACTGGATGTACAAGTGGGGAATAAGAGAGAATCCTTGCTGTGACTATGGAAATCAACGACAAACTATCCATCACATGCCCTCTTCAAAGATTCAGTGAAACCATTAAGAAGCTTCGTGAAGTAACTGCAGAGGCAATAGAATGGCTGCAAACTCATGGAGTAAAGAAAAGAGGTGAGACAACGCAAGAGACCTTCACCACGCACAGATGCGAAGGCGGATACAGAAAAGAGGGGAGGGGAGGTCACCATATTGGATTTCCAAAGAAATATGGGGAATATGCACACACCTCTCAACGGGATCCTACGAGAACGGTGGTGCTGCAATTTGACGATGCCTTATTATGTAAGTCGATGAAACAAATCAAAAATTAAGAATAAAATTTTTTGATATCCTGCTTAGTTATCGAGATATACGGTCTCCAAAGGGATGTGTTTTGGGTTGAAATGCAGAAGAAAAAATTGATGGAGGATTCTTATGTAATACGGCGAGACAAATCGAAAGTAAAGAATAAAAATTTTCGATATCTTGCTTAGCTCTCGAGATATGCCGTCTCCAAATTGAGGTCGTTAGGTTGGGATGCGCCGTGAACCAAAAAATAATTTCGCCAAAGCCACAATGAACTACACGTTACATGCAGAGTGGTTGATTTTTTACTACCGCTTTTGGATAGGTTGAAACGCGGCCAGAAGCAGAAAAAAACCTCATCAAAGGCGTAAGGAACTATACCTATAATTAATTTTTGATAGTCGATATCTCGAGAACTAAGGGAGACATCAAAAAATTTACTCTTGGCTTTCGATTTGCTTGATATCAGTTGTCTTATAGATTATAAATCAAAATTCCGTCTGGATACAACTGTTGATGTTAATGTTACTTTATTCCCTTACGCGTTTCGCCCTTATGGTGCGGAGCATCGTCAGTGGAGTTTGGGTGATGATATTTTACATGGCGGTCTAGAACAGCACTTTATGTATTTTACAGATCTTCTTTTTCACAAGTAGAAAACTGTTTTACACTTATACATATTTCTGCTACATAACATAAAAAAACATTTATGTTATGTAGCAGACAAATGCATCAAGAAGCTTACAGTCAATATTTCAATGGATATAATGCCAAGTGTTTAGTCAGAAATATGTATAAGTGTAAAACAGTTTTCTACTTGTGAAAAAGAAAATCTGTAAAATACATAAAGTGCTGTTCCAGACCGCCATGTAAAATATCATCACTCTAGTTCCACTGACGATGCCCCACACCATAAGGGCGAAACGCGTATGGGAATAAAGTAACATAACATCAACAGTTGTTTCCAGACGGAATTTTGATTTGTAATCTATTAACCACCAACTGCGGAAGATGGCCTACAACCAGATTCGCAGTTGTCTTATATTTTTATCGCTTGCTGTTCGTAGCCTAAAGGTAGAGTCTGTGAAAAGTAAGTAGAGAGCACCAAATACTGTTTTACACTAAAGTTAATGTTTTGATCACTGACTTTATTCTTATATTAAGCTTATTCAAAAAATGAATCTATGCTGAATTGTGGGCCGTCCTATCACTGTTAAACAAAATCTCTATATTTAAAGATAATTTTTAACTTTTTAGTTCATATTGCTAAAAAAATAGTTTTTTAAACTATAACTTTATTTTTAACTTTTTAGTTTAGATTGTTATAAAAGCATGTTTCTTACTGTTTGCTTTTTTCTCACCAATCTCTCTTTTTCTTTGGGTTGTAGTTTCATCTATAACTTTCATTCCTCCGAGTAACGGACAGTTAAATGGTCAACCCTACCAGTGGTCGAAAGCAGGGTAAATGTAGAAGACTACTCTTCTAACTCAACATGATGTAGCGAATACTCACTGTTTAACTTCACATTAA
Source organism: Vandiemenella viatica (assembly GCA_031002005.1). Classification (NCBI taxonomy): domain Eukaryota; kingdom Metazoa; phylum Arthropoda; class Insecta; order Orthoptera; family Morabidae; genus Vandiemenella; species Vandiemenella viatica. The sequence continues at coordinate 231,489,433 of CM061921.1, read as the reverse complement.
GCGACTGCTTGCTTCAAAGCATCGTGAAGCGCACATGTGCAGAAGAATGCGCAACAAAACCACTTTTCTCTGGTTGCTATCAAAGCAATGAGGATACCAGGACATAGCTGTGATATCATTGTATTGCTAATAAATGTTCAAAATTTAGAAGCTTGGGAGTGGGTAATTAAATGTGCATGACGTTGTTGGCCGGCAAATCTACGAAGGGTCCGGCTGCCAAGCGACAAAGGTTTTTCGAATTGCCACGCATGCGCAATTAATGGGAATATCAGGACATAGTCAGCGACATTAATGGCCTTGTTATTTGCAGCGAAGAAATCACTTTATTTACACGGACTGATGGACTTTCTGCAAACTAAAAGTGAAGATGGATCTTGTGGTTCATCTTTAACAATGTAACTCTACTTATTTACGTTTATTATGCACAATGAAACACAGATCCTGAGTTTACCCAGCACATTCCATGGTTATCAGCAGCTAATTCCTCCTTGACGGCATTGTAGTGTTCTAAGAAACTCAAATAGTTCTACAGTTCTGTTTGGCTAGTTCCAGATGATGTTCGAGCAAGGTCAAGTTTCTAAAACATAATGCATTATTTAGTTATTCAACACCTCACATTCACACTCCTCTGCCGTTTTAATTCACAGTAGGAAACTATTGCCAGTTTTCGATTGATCAGGGACGCAATTTTGTCAGTTTGTTTCCCATATAATTTGTGAACGTTGTAAATAATACTTTCTCCACAGAATCACTCCGATACTAGGGGAGCATCCATAAACTACGTGGATAAGTCTAAAACAGGGGGTGATAAGTTGGATGGAAAGCTACGCTGGACTACTTGGGGGGGGGGGTGTTTCCGAGCCAGGCCACGTAGCTTTTCATTCATATTATTTGTCATCGTTAAAAGAGCTGCAAAACACTCAACAGCATGTATTTCCGTCGTTTAATTATCTCCGTATGTAATTTACGATAGTCAGACAGGAGAAAACAGTACAAAATGTCTTCTGAATCAATAGGGAAAAAAAGCTACACGCTATGAGGGGGAAAGGGGGGGGAGAGACAAAAGCCACGTCGGGCTACACCGCCCGTGGGTTGTAGTGAAGTTCACAAGAGCTACGTGGTTTATGGACACTCCCAAGGTATACCAAAGACAATACTAACAATAATGTGAAAACTAATTCCTGTTTAAGTCTTAATATAGCCCATGTAACAGGTTAATGGATTCTCCCCATTACTAAATTTAAGAATGTTTCAGAGAAGTTTGCGGGCGGTATAGTGTTTTAGACATAGTGGCATCATTGCAGAAGAAGAAGTTATTTGATTTGGGCCGTGGCGTAGCTAGGGGGGGGGCGGTCCGCCCCGGGTGTCACCCGCTTAGGGATGACACCCGCATTTCGAAAATAGTAATCGAAATTAGTGTGATACAATTTTTTTTTTTTTTGATAGATTTCTTTTATCGTTTGGTGTCGAAACACTTCTACTTTTATTGTTTTGAATATTTGTTTTTAAGTTGATGTAGTGCTTTTTCAAATGCGATCCAGAGGGCTCTTTCATTACAACAGAGTATAATTACTGACAACACTGCGCGCTTACAAAGAAAGCATAGCTCTGTAGCTCCAACAAACATAGGAGATACTTGTGCTTCCCGTTCGTCACATGGAGGAATCCTCCATGGTCCGTCACTGTTTGGTTTGTTAGAAGCGGCGGTTATAATGTAAGTTTTCTTGTATAAAGCGAGGAAGTTTTAAAATAAAGGATATATATTTAAAATAATGGTAATTAATTACGTTGTTTTTATATTTTATTTATTCTTCTATTTTTATAAAGGAATTTAATGTAGAATTGCTTCTCTGACTATACTGTAACGACTGTTTAAAAAAATTATAGTGGAATCTTATGGTCGCCCCATAATTACACTAGAGAAAATTAAAACTTAACACGCGACAGGAATGGTAGAATTTTAGGAAACTTGGAAGATATATCCAGCGGCATACGCAGAAGAAATGATAAAAATGGATCAGCAGTTTATTACCTTTAGATACAGTTGTCAGAGAGAAATGCACTCACCTTGAGCACCAATACATTCGCGGATCCTTGCCGTCATTGAATCAATAAGTGTTCGGATATCTTCTTGGGGTATGTCTCTCTACGCCTGCAAGTCTTTTGCAGTCAGTTGTTGCACAGTTTGTGCTGGGTGACCATGTGATCTAATGTGTGTACTCCTGGCAGCCCAGACATACTCTTTTGGGGACAAATCTGGGGACCGTGCTGTCAAAATTGTGATCGTAAACACTTGCCAGGCTTGTGTTGTAATGGCCACAGTATGAGGACGGGAATTATCATGTTGGAAGATGCGATATGGGTGGTGGACATGTAGGGTATCACAATAAGATGCAGCACCACGTCCACATAGTAGTGGGCTGTCATTGTGCCTTCAACAGCAGCCAACTCAGTCATGCTGTTGAAACTGATTTCCGCCAAAACATGACACCAGTGGCTGCACTTGTGTGACGTTCTGAAATCATATCGGGTAAGCCGTTTCTCTGCTATGCCTGCGAACATGTAGTCGATTATCACTTATAACCTGGAACATATCCAAAAGTTTGGAAGATGGCCTTAATCAAACCATTACCAAAGAAAACCTCTCCTGTTGAACCGTCAGATTATCGACCAATAAGTTTATTACCTACCATTTCAAAGGCTCTTGAATATGTAGTTCATGACCAAACCACTAAGCACCTTAATGCGCACAACAAACTAGATAATTTTCAGTCCGGTTTTCGAAAAAAACCACAGTACGGCGACTGCACTAATAAAGGTAACAGACGACATAAGACTTGCTATGGACAGACGAAAAATAACAATAGTGATACTTCTTGATTTCAGCAAGGCATTTGACACTGTCGACCTTGACATACTCCTGTCCAAACTGAGAGGATTAAATTTTTCCAGCGGCACTGTTGACTGGTTCGAAGCGTACTTGAGGAACCGTCAGCATTGTGTTACAGATCCCAATGGAAACAGATCACCATGGGAAACTGCAAACAGTGGTGTCCCCCAGGGCTCAGTCCTGGGGCCACTTCTTTTTTCTATTTATATTAACGATGTGGCTAGTATCCTACGTTACTGTTATTACCATCTGTACGCTGACGACCTACAGCTATACCTTAGTGCATCACCAAAAGACATACTCACTATAATACAGCAAATAAATTCAGACCTTAATAATCTTTGTGATTGGGCAAAGAGACTTGGATTAAAAATAAATCCCTCTAAATCTCAGGCTATTGTTATTGCAAGTCCAAAACTGATAGGCAGCAACTTCACATCAAATCTCCCAAAAATAAAGCTTCAGGGAACAGAGTTAAACTGCAGTGACTCTGTAAAAGATCTTGGAGTCCTAGTAGATAGTAATTTAAACTGGTCTGAAAATACTGTTTCAGTATGTCGCAAAGCCTTCTCTTCTCTTCATGCTCTGTATAAATGTAAGAAATTCTTCCCCACTCATTTGAAAAAGCAATTGGTGCAGACTCTGGTGCTACCCCATCTCGATTACTGTGACGTTGCTCAGCAAAATTTGAGTTCGGCAGACATAAGGAAACTTGAACTTGTTATGAACTCCTGTGTAAGGTTCATCTGTGACCTATGACTGTACGACCACGTCTCACCTTCATACGACCGCTTACAGTGGTTGCGCGTTTGGGATCGACGACGATTCCACACTCTATGTCTTCTTCACCGCCTCATACATCTGAAAACTCCCGCCTACCTTTGTTCCAATATCTCATATCTAGGACTTTCTCATAATATTAATACCAGATCCCTGAACTCAAACATACTAACCATCCACTCCCACAGCTCGGAAACCCTAGCCAATTCCTTCTTCATTTCAGCGGCTAGACTGTGGAATGATCTTCCCCTGAAAATTAGAACTACCACAAAAATCGGCCCATTTAAAACTCATTTGAAAAACCATTACTTATTGGAGCACTAGCTAAACGACCAATCCTTCTATTTATAACTTAAATTTTTGATCTGAATAATATTGATGTTTACAGTGTCCACCTCTTATTCTGCCTTCCCTATTATTAGTTTGTCTTGTTTCTTCATTCTACTAGTATTAAGATTGTACCATTTACTTCTTTAACTTCCCCTAGCATTAGTTTATACCATTCAATTATTAACTAGTTAAGAACGAATACTATTAAGATTTTAGTTAGTATTTTACTCATAAATATTATTAAGATGATTTTTTGTTAGTATTGCTCTTAAACCTAAATTATGCCAAATGTTATATAAGTGTTGTATATTGTTAGTTTGTGTAAGGTGTATATTATTTATTGTAAACACCTGGTATGATGTAAGAGAGGGCTTGACAGCCCTAATCTTGCCAGGCTAAATAAACCTTTAAATAAATAAATAAATAAATAACTACGGCAGGGCCGCATTTAGACTCTGTGGGGCCCCTAGGCTATACATGTGGTGCGGGCCCCCTTGTCGGCTACCTCCATCTATTGATGCTTAAATTTCGAAATTCGGCCCAAATAATTCATTGACGACCCTTTTTTGTAGCTCTACTACTGGCCCAGGCAGGATCCAGGGTTGTCGTTGGTGCGGGCCCCCTCTTTGTGGTGCGGGCCCCTAGGCTACAGCCTATGTAGCCTATGCTTAAATGCGGCCCTGAACTACGGTCAATCCTGGAGATTTCACGATATGAAGCACCCTTTTAAAACAAGCCAATTCTCCGATCTCTCTCACAGTTAGACACTTGGGTGTAAACGGTTGTCACTCTTCGCCTTGGCATACTTGGCCAACAAGAACTTGTGGACAACAAAGTCTTATGTTACACCACACTGTTCGCCACTTATACGCAAAAAAAAAACACACAGCAATTTACATAATAAATAGGCCCATAATTCTCATACTCTTACATTTAAAAGTTTCAATTTTTCATCATTTAATACTCTTCATGTGGGGAAACTTGGGGCCAAATTTCATTCATTTATCACAACACCGGTTACACCGTATGGGGGTGGAGATTTTAATTTTCGCCAGTCTGTGTATCAGTTACTACGTGTGAAGGTCGAGTTGCACTTTGCCAACACTGATCTCTACAGTCACCGCGACAGTCGGCCGAGTGACGGATGGCCCCCTCACGTCCACACTTTTCCATAGCTCGCCCATGTCCCATGTCTTAAGTCTCCTTTAAAGTTTTCAAGCGTTAGTTTCAGGGAATCAGCGTTGGGAATGACAGGTAGGTAATAACCTTACTTAATTAAAGAGTACTGTACTTTATTTTGCTGTTTTGCTGCGAAAGTACATTAAAATACTTTTTTATCTGATTCACGTTATCAACTAACTGGTTGATCTTTTCTGAACAAAAATAGTATCCCAACGCAGTATTAACAAATCATCACTACACTATACCGGAATGAAAGATTCTAGCGTGTTTCAACGCAATCACAATGAAATGTCAATCACTTCGCACTTGACGTGTTTGTTTTGTTTGAAGTTCTTTTCGATTCACTCAATATTTTTTGTTAGTAAAGAACAAGATTACAACATATTTTATTTAAATATACACTCCTGGAAATCAGGGGCGTAGCTACTATGGGGCTAGGCGGTGCAGTGCACCGGGGCCCCTACTCTCAGGGGGCCCCCAAGCATACCTCTGGTGGCCCCAAAGCGCACCTCTGGCTGCCCCCAAGCGCAGTTCAGAGGCCCACGAGCCTTCATGGCAAACTGGCGACTTCCAGCCACAGCTCAAGGGGCCCTTACCAGCAACACAAAGCAAAAAAGATCGCCCATCTGGCCTGAGGGCCCAAAATAAATTTTTTGCACCGGGGCCCTTGTTGATCTAGCTACGCCACTGATGGTGAATTTGCGAATTGAGTGATTTACCAAATCAGATATTTTTTAATATAACAATAAACTAATTTGTAAAGTTTATTTATATGGCTCAGCAAACCGAAACGATAGAGATGGAAGACGAAACGCTGATTGGCAGAACGAAATCCCAGGTTGGAAGACAAACTCCACCATCGAGGGCATTTGGTTCCGGACTCTACAGAGGTCCCTCACTAACTGGGAGCTAAATAGTCACTACTAGGACTTCTGCCATTCATTCGTTTTGCTATGTGCACTTGGTAAAATCAAACAGTTGGTGTCCGATGCTTGCCAGAGCCCGTTTGCTGGCGTCGCGATATGATGGACAATGCGGTAATCATTTAAATTGAGGATTGTATTTGCACTGAATGACTTTCATCTAAAAGCCCAATTAATTACTCTGATGGAACTAAGAGTTCATGCAGATATCGTTATTCGGTGAGTCACCGGAGTTTTAAATAATCTTTGTATTGCTATGAAATTTCGTATAATATACCTCAAAGCTTAATGTGATATTGTACATTTTGTAGAACTGCCAGAAATGTCGATTTGTTCGTACTATTAATACCTATTAATACTTTCTATTCAATGTGCCAATTTTTATGTGACAAATAATTTTTCTGTCATATTTATTCAATTTTTATTCGAAGTAAATTGCTAATGGTTCTCGCAAGTGTTCATTTGTTATTTTTCTCAAAGAGGTGTTTAATAATTTCATAGAATCCAATTAAATTTAATTTTGATTGTACTAATATTAATTTAAATACATAAAAGCCAATCACGACACTATGAGGAAGTTAGCCCCGTTTCAAGTCATTTGGCCAAATCACTTCGTTTACTCTATTAAAGTATAGACGTGACTCCAGGAAAGACATTCATAACCCCGTGGCAGAGAGGGGGCAGCGTTTATTTTATAAACTACTAGTGAATGCAGGGACCGAACATCTTCCGGCTTAAGGAGATTCCTTCCATCTACTAAGTACCGGGTGAGTTGGTAGAAAAGGTAATTTTTTTTTGCCCTTCTGGTAAAAAATTGTCCCTAAATATATCAAAAATTAATTTCGGTCAACGGTAGGGATGCAGCAGGCAATAATAACCAACTACACCAAAGATCCTTTGAAAGGAAATCTCAAGAATCAACGATTCAAGATGGAACAAGCTTCTCTATTGTAAAGACAGCCAAACCAATTAGACTTTGACATTATGAGTTTAAGAAGAGAGTAATTGAAGGGAAAACAGAGGCAATAAAATAACAGGCTGAGACCACAATTGCAATGGATATATTAATCAAATAATTAAAGACATTTACAGAGACAGCTACGAGTTGAAGCAAGCTTTGCTATAGTAATAAAAAGCTGCTACAGAAAATAACTTCGAAATTTAAAATTTCTATATTTGCTTATATATGGCTGATCTAATAAATTCTCTCATAAGAATCTAGTATCTCCCTCTTGAAACAAATACGTTTCTTATGACACTAAATTTATTTAATGCCAAAACGTACAATAATCGGCACAGCCATATCGCCAGCGATAGCTACGGTTGTACTGAAACTACAATAACAACCTAGTTAAATTATTTTCAGTTGACCCACAAAAAGTTTCGACGCGCGAAGAAAAATCCGTAACGTAAAGATATTAACAGGCGTATAGTTAAAACTCCAAAATCATTAACTAAAATAACAGAAATGTTAAGATATGAATCAGGATAAACCAGCTAAAAAAGAAATGTTCAGTTATTATCAATGTTATAATATCTGACAAAGAAAAACCTATACACATTCATGATACCATACTAAAGCAGACAGGCTAAATGCTCCAGTTGTCACAAATTCGGATAGGACAAAGGTTCCTCTCTTCTTATGATTCACACTGGCCGCCTGTATAAACATGTGGCGACGTGTCGCGTGGTCCGCTGTAGCCCCATGAACAGCGTGGGGAAAGTTTTGGAAATGGTGTTCATGGGGAAACTCTCTATGTCTTTATTTTTAAAAGAGAGAGATAGAGAGAGAGGCGGGGGTTGCTGATTCACATTCTAAGAGATACGGGTTACATTATTTTGTTAATAGAGTACAATTAAACGAGGAACTGTACTATTTTTTTATCTTATGGCTTTACGCCTCGTCGATTTCGAGGTCATTAGAGGCGGGATGGGATTGAGGACAAGGAACGGGAAGGAATTCAGTCATGGCCTTTTGAGAGAAGCATCCCGGCATTCACCTGGAGTGATCTGGGGAAACCATGGAAAAAACCAAATCAGGATGGCCGGACGGGGATTCGAACCCGCGTCCTTCCGAATGCGAGGCCAAGTCAGGTCGCCCAGGTGGGTAATCAGACAAAGGGGGATCCCCCTCGTGAAAATGTTATTTGATTTTTATTTTTTTTTTGCTGTCGTCAGTCTTCATACTGGTTTGATGCAATCCTCCATCCCTTTCTATCCTGTGCTAACCTTTTCGTTTCTACATACCCCTTACAACCCACGTCCTCATATGTCTGCTTCATACAGTGCAACCTCGATATAACAAATCGGAGGGGAACAAGAAAATATTCGTTATATCAAGTAATTCGTTGAACTAAGGTTTGGTATGTTGAGGTTAGGTTGGTCTAAAATTCGTTATAAAGAGGTAAAACAATAGTTATATTCATCTCAACATTACGTACTTATCTTGTTATAGCGAACAACTTCTACTAATAAATGATAACACATTTTTATCAAATTACTGTATGTATTTTCTATTTAAAAACAATTAGGTAGGTAACAAAATTTTTTTCTTACATTAATAATCAAAATTGAATGCAGTAAAATCCGTAAAAGTAGGTACATATCTTGGTGGGTACATACATTATGTAGGTAATTTAATGTTAATAAGATTCGCACAACAAAAATCACGAATTAAAGGTAAAGAATCAACAATGTGGTTATAGTAGCTTAATCTCAATTTTGTTCATCTTGATTAGAAAAAAAGTCATAAATAGTTGTCTGTTTACCACCGCTAAGAGTTATCACATCCAAAGCGCAATCTAATTTCGTGATGGAATTGACTACATCGTCACTCAAACCTCCCTTTTTGAGAAACACAGATTTTATTATATTTAAAGCATTATAAGCATCTATTATTGTGAAGTTATGCTCATCAATTTCACCCCCTTCTTCCTCGTCTTCATCCGCTTCTGCATTAGTAACCGGCAACACAGATGTGACGATGTCAGCAACGGCTAAATCATTATCAAAGGTAACGAAGTCTTCGAACTCAGTCTCTTGAAGGTGCAATTCTTTTTGAACTCTTTGCCAGGTCCTAGCAAGTTCTGCGACTGGTAAATCGTCCTCCTCATCTTCGCATGTTACTTTAAACCCACTTTTCTTGAAGCAGTTTGCAATGGTCTTTTCAGTGACTAGATTCCAAGCTTTGGCGATCATCCACATGGCTTGTAAAACGTCAATTGTAGTTGGTGTTTGACGTTCAACATCAGCAAGAAATCGTCTGACAACTTCCTTCCTATAATGCATTTTGAAGCTTTTGGATGATGCCTTGGTCCAGTGGTTGTAGTTTTGAAGTGGTACTTGGAGGCAAGTACTTTATTTTTATATTTTTCAGGTTAGGAATTTCTCCGTGTGCAGTACAATTATCGATGAACATTAGAATTTTCTTGTTTTTTTCTTCATCTCTTTATCCAGACTTTTAAGCCAACTGCAAAAAGCATCACTAGTCATCCAAGCCTTATGGTTGGACGTGTAATCTGTTGGCAGATTATTGACATTTTTAAAACATCGCGGTTTTTGATATTTTCCGATGATGAGTGGCTTAAGTTTGTAAGTCCCAGTACAATTTGTTCCCAGCAGTACTGTTAAGCGAAGTTTGCTGTTTTTTCCGCCATTACATTCATCGCCTTTGAATGATAAGGTTTTGTCAGGTAAACATTTATAGAATAGTCCAGTTTCATCGGCGTTAAAGATGTCTTCGGGATCGTATCCGGTGGTCAGCTCTGCCAGTTTGTGTTTCCAATCATCACATACTTTTTCATCAACACTACCACTTTCACCGCATATTTTTCGAAAAACAATCTCGTTTCGTTTTTTGAAATTTTGAAGCCACCCGTTGCTAGCACGGAACTTTTCATGTCCCAATTCCACTGCAAACTGCTGAGCCTTTTCCTGAAGAATAGGGCCTCCGATTGTGGTTTTTTTTGTCTCGGCACTGTTTTAACCACTTCAACACACATTCCTCTACGTCTTTGAACTCGCATGATTTTAATCTTTTACTGTTTACAGGCAAACCACTTTCTTCTGAAAACTTATCTTTAAATTTTAAAATTGTAGCCAATGTACTTGCGGGAATCCCAAACTTATTAGCTATGTCTAATTTTTTCGTCATAGGATTTTTGTCAATATAATTAATGATGTTTCGCTTTTCTGCAACCGATAAGGAACACCTTTTACGTTTCTGAGCCATTTTAACTTAAATCTTTAACAATAGTGACGAGAAGTGTTTACATTACTTTCAATCAAACACAGGGGCGTAGCTACTATGGGGCTAGGCGGTGCAGTGCAGTGCACCGGGGCCCTCACGCTCAGGGGGCCCCCAAGCATACCTCAAGGGGCCCCTAAGCGCACCTCTAGGGGCCTTCAAGCGCAGTTTAGAGGGCCCACGAGCCTTCATGGCAAACTGGCGAGCTTTTTTTTTTTTTTTTTAGCTCTACCGTCGTCTAAGGGGCCCCTGAGAACACAGGAGCCCCTCACTAAGGGCCCTCGCTGCTCAGGGGGGGCCCCAACCACTGCTCGTGGGGGCCCCAAAAGAACAATTCAAGGGCCCCCATCCTCAGTTCAGGGGGCCCCTACCAGCACACAAAGCAAAAAAAAAGGTCGCCCATCTGGCCTGAGGGCCCAAAATTAATTTTTGCACCGGGGCCCTTGTTGACCTAGCTACGCCACTGCTGGAAATTGAAATAAGAACACATTGACGCCGGTGTGTAAGAACCAACATACTTGCTCCGGACACTACGAGAGGGCTCTACAAGCAATGATCAAACGCACGGCACAGCGGACACACCAGGAACAGCAGTGTTGGCCGTCGAAGGGCGCTAGCTGCGCAGCGGTTGGGCACCGCCGCAGTCAGTGTAAGCCAGTTTGCCGTGGCATACGGAGCTCCATCTCAGTCTTTAACACTGGTAGCATGCCGCGACAGCGTGTATGTGAACCGTATGTGCAGTTGACGGACTTTGAGCGAGGGCGTATAGTGGGCATGCGGGAGGCCCGGTGGACGTACCGCCGAATTACTCAACATGTGGGGCGCGAGGTCTCCACAGTACATCGATGTTGTCGCCAGTGGTCGGCGGAAGGTGCACGTGCCCGTCGACCTGGGTCCGGACAGCAGCGACGCACGGACGCACGGACGCACGCCAAGACCGTCGCATCCTACGCAGTGCCGTAGGGGACCGCACCGCCACTTCCCGGCAAATTAGGGACACTGTTGCTCCTGGGGTATCAGAGAGGACCATTCGCAACCGTCTCCATGAAGCTGGGCTACGGTCCCGCGCACCGTTAGGTCGTCTTCCGCTCACGCCCCAACATCGTGCAGCCCGCCTCCAGTGGTGTCGCAACAGGCGTGTATGGAGGGACGAATGGAGACGTGTCGTCTTCAGTGATGAGAGTCGCTTCTGCCTTGGTGCCAATGATGGTCGTATGCGTGTTTGGCGCCGTGCAGGTGAGCGCCACAATCAGGATTCCATACGACCGCGGCACACAGGGCCAACACCCGGCATCATGGTGTGGGGAGCGATCTCCTACACTGGCCGTAAACCTCTGGTGATCGTCGAGGGGACACTGACAGTGCACGGTACATTCAAACCGTCATCGAACCCATCGTTCTACCATTCCTAGACCGGCAAGGGAACATGCTGTTCCAACAGGACAATGCACGTCCACATGTATCCCGTGCCACCCAACGTGCTGTAGAAGGTGTAAGTCAACTACCCTTTCCAGCGAGATCTCCGGATCTGTCCCCCATTGAGCATGTTTGGGACTGGATTGGGACGTCTTCTCACGCGGTCTGCACGTCCAGCACGAACGCTGGTCCAGCTGAGGCGCCAGGTGGAAATGGCTTGGCATGCCGTTCCACAGGACTACATCCAGCACCTCTACGATCGTCTCCATGGGAGAATTGCAGCCTGCATTGCTGCGAAAGGAGGATATAAACGGTACTAGTGCCAACATTGTGCATGCTCTGTTGCCTGTGTCTATGTGCCTATGGTTCTGTCTGTGTGATTATGTGTTGTATCTGACCCCAGGAATGTGTATATAAAGTTTCCCATTCCTGGGACAATGAATTCACGGTGTTCTTATTTCAATTTCCAGGAGTGTAGATCGTAAAAGATTTTGTGTAGTAAAAATAATAATTTCATGTTTAAAAGTTCTAGTCACAGAGCTTCTTACTTGGAAACTCTCTGTTCACCTATTGAGCTTGAAAAGGCTACCTACAAATTAACGTGGAATTCGAACCACGGAGCATCCTAGAATCTTCGCATTAACAGATAAAAGCTTTGCCAGAGGTAAAAGTCAATATTAAGGTCCGCAAAATTTACAGTTGATATCGGAATTTGAACCGGGGCCTTCAGTACCCAAATCGCACGCAATAACCATTTGAGTCACCAGACCGAATGTAGGTGTAATGAAAAATAAGTTTTCAAAAATGATAAAATCAACATTTTTTCTATACCTTCTATTTTTGCTATCCAAAACACGAATCTACTTTTATGTGTTTCAATACATATTTCTCAGTGTTTGTATATTAGTCTGGTGACTGAGATGGTTAGGGCGTGCGATTCGGGTGTGGGAGGTCCCCGTTACAAATGCGGATCTCGGCTACAATTTTTGTGGGTCTTAAAATTGATCTTCCACTTTGGCAAAGCTTTGATTTTTTTATTGTGAAGATGCTTGGACTCTTCCTACATTTTACGAACATCTGATGAACATGGAAAAGAGGTTGATGAAACAAAGACACATTTTTAAGGCAAGCAATATCATCAAAAAAACATTTGGTCGTAAGGGAAGGGAATTTTCCGAACTCTCTCTATGCGCTTCTCCACATCCAGCAAGTAGACACTAGTCCGCACTGTCAAAACATAAACCAATCCAATGCGGCCGTGTGTCGGACGACACGCCGTGTCCTTTGGACAAACTTCGATCGAGTGAGCGCCAAGAGTAAGAAACGTGTCGGTGCGGTGACGGTGCGGAACAGTATTGGGCAAGTGAAGCCCGATCTTCAGAGAAGTTAAAATTAATCTAAAACCACTTTCGATCAGCGCTGAGCAACACGTGCCTAAAATCTTGCCGTATTGACTATTGAACATAAAGTAACTCAAATTGTTAATTTTGAAGATTTGATTTACGAGTTTGCAGCTGTTTAAGCTAGAAAGAAGAGATTGTGAAAGCAATTGTTTTTAGTTTATTTGTGTATCTTTTAAATGTTGCTAATATTACAATTTTTTAACAAACTATTATTTTTGAATAATAATAAATGTTTATTTAATTATGTGCTAGTAATATCATATTTTACACTTACAAGATATTATATTTTCAATAATGTTGAATTTAAATTTTCAAGGGGTGACAGCATCGATATCGGTCCCGGGTGTCACCCACGCTAGCTACGCCACTGATCCGAAAACTGTGTTAGTAGTTAGTCATGATATTTTCTATTACAAATAACGCCACTGGATTTGGGGAAGCATGGCTGGTAAAAGTTTTAAATAGTGACAGTTGACGTGTTACGATATTGTCGTCAGCATCCGCCGTGTCCGTGGGCTCGGTGGTGCAAACCCCAGTTTCGGGAGCATGGTGTTCTTTTGTTGGAAAGGCAGGCATGGCTTTCGGGATAGTCAGTCTGAGACAGTCTTCCGCAGAACTTTAAGTAGGTCAGTCAGTCGTGAAAGTGAACAGGCAGTAAAGTTGATGAGACCGCATGTTTCCATTTCGTCATTCTGGTGAAGAATTAAGCTTAGGTAATGTGATTTTGATGATTGGAATAAACTTTTGCTGTGTAAAAGGTGCTTGGATGATTTTAAGAAACTGTTTTTCTTTGGTGGGCCATCTAAGCACTTGTCAATTTGTTGGGAATGAACGAGATGACTGCGTGCTTTCAGTTTGAATTGATTTGACAAAGTCTTAAAGGATCGAAGTCCCAATAACGTAATCTTACAAAGTTATGGAGTTCAAGCCAGAATTTTCTACACACAATTAAGTGAATATGTTTGAAATATGAAAGTGCATTTTAATTTTATTTACTAACTTAACGTTGGTTGGCGACCGCCAGTGAAGGAATCCAAAAAAAGAGTGCGCAGAAACTTTGAAGTTTCACCATAAGTATAGTGATCCGACTACGGCGCTGGTTCAGTTGACTGCGGCACCGTGATGGTGTGCGGCGCAGTTATTTGATTAGAGTCCAGAGTGAGGAAGAAATTTTCATGATTTAGACATGTTTGGCAGGGTAGGAGAGGTGGTGGCGAATAATTTTTAATCACCAAATTGTGCACCAAAGTCCTGGATTAAATTCCAGTGCATATGAAGTGATGACCTACGATGTCGTTGATGGTGATTATTACGTCAGATGGAGATGTTAAGCCTTTCTGAATAGTTGGCTTGAACGGCTGGCACCTAGTTTCATCCTCCTCCTTCTGTCAACTTTCATCCACAACACAAAAAAACACTCTGCGCTGAACAAACACATTGTTATAGCCATCCACACTTACAAACACTGTCACACTGGGAAATACAACGGAAAAACACCCCAATTCATCTTACCAGAGGTAGCCATGGGGGGGGGGGGCGGGTAAACATATCCCATGGCAACGCAGACGCGTGTAAGGCGTTCATAGAAGATAGAAGTCTTAAGCTGCGTTCCCACGACGTATCTTAACGGAGGCCTCCCGGGACGGGACGGGACGGATACACAACAACACGCCATGGGAACGTGGCCGCCTCTGCTAGCGGTGATGAGACGCAGCCACCCACTCTATGTCGGTAAATATCACAGGCGTGTGTAGTGGTGCGCTGTTGCCATCGGATTGCAACAGAGGTGCGCACCCCTTCTGTTGCTGTAAAGTGCTCTGTGCCAAACCACATTAGGCAACGTGGTGAGAAGGTTGGGGGGGGCGGGGGGGGGGTAGCGAGGACTAAACTGCGGCGCGCGCTCATCCCTACACTTCGGCGTGTGGCGTGCGGCGTGCAGCCTCCGTTACAAGACGTCGTGGGAACACAGCTTTAATCTGATGAGAAGTGGTACGAATATTATTTATGCTTACCGAGAGAGACATTTAGAAGCGCACTTTATTGCAGGATCTGCATAAAGCACTACTTCTGTTACTTTCTTGTATATGTTTCCCTGGAGGCAACTTTCACCCTTGTAAAGTGTTTCAATATTGTTGGTGAAGTTTTCACGAATCTGACGGTTTCTGCCGACTGGTAGCTTTCTTATGTGTTTTTTGGACATTCTCACGGATTAATGCAATATCAAATTGTTCTCCATTTGTGAATAACTCTTTGACGCTAGTAAATGATTATGTATTTGGTTTTTATTAGGCAATTTACAATTTTTACGAATAAACATTTAGTACATTCTTTCAGTAGGCTACTAACTTTTCACTATAACAGTTCTTGCCGTCGTATTTCACACCTGACCTGCAGTGGTTCCAATGCAACTTGTCTTGATCCTCTCATGTACAACTTGTAACCCAGGCAGCACTATGGTGGTCTGACGCCCACGGATTACAATCCCGTCGAGCGTGGTGAATGAGAGGTAGCACTCTGGCCTCGCATTTGGAGGTAGCGTGTTCGAAACCCCCGTCGGCCATTCAGATTTCAGTTTTACATGGTTTCCCGAAATCACTTCAGGTAAATGCCGGGATTGCTCCTTCAAAATGCCATGGGAGAATTCCTTCCCGTTCCTTGCCTTCAGTCTTTTTCCGCCTTCAATGTCTGCGTCACCGACCTCGGTAGCGAAGAGGATAACGTGAAAGCCTCGCAGTTCAGTGGTCTCCGGTTCGAGTCCGGCCTCGGGCATGCGAGGTTTAAATTAAGTTCTGCGTTTGCCTTGTGTGTGTGTGTGTGTGTGTGTTTTTTTTTTTTTTTTTTACTTATGGCTTTATGCCTCGTCGCTGTCGAGGTCATTAGAGGCGGAATGGTACCGGGGCCAAGGAACGGGGAGGAATTCGGCCGTGGCCTTTTGAAGGAAGCATCCCGGCATCGCCTATAGTGATTTGGGGAAACCATGGAAAACCCAAATCTGGATGCCCGGATGAGGATTCGAACCGCCGTCCTCCCGAAATGTGAGGTCAGAGCGCTAACCGCTCACCCACCACGCTCGGTCCTTGTATTGTTTATACTGTACAAAATCTAGAATGCAGTGAGTAATCCGTTAAATTGTAGCAAATCAGATTAATGAAATAGTGCTGGCTGTGTGGCCTCGTAGACGAATGCGATTAAAAAAAAAAAAAATCCGCGTCGTCGACAAGGCGTAGAACCATAAGCAAAAAAATTAAAAAGAACAATCCTCATTGTCCTCAAAACTTTCAATATGTCACAAGAAACTTATTTTTTCATTGGCATGATCACCAAATATTTATGAACTTAAAATTTTTACAGTCTTTGGATAGACAATCCAAAATCGAGGGCAATTTCTTGTTAGTGCTCGATGGCACGTCAACGTTGAGGTCATTAGAGCCGAGAAGGAATTGCAGGTACAGGACGGAATGTATGCTATCAGTAGCCTTTTGAAGAAACCATTTCCGTGTTCACCACTAGCGATTTCGCGAAACCATGAAAAACCGAAATCTGGATAGCCGATCCGCGGTTCGAAACCATATCCTGGAATGCTAGACCAGAAAATTATCCTCCATTCAGCGTGTCTCAAGATATCTGAGGTTTGAATTCTCAGGCACTGCCTTTGTGTGGATACATATATTTTATACCATTAATTTTTGAAACTTAGTTTGCTCCTTGACTGCTTTCATTATACTGGATAAACATTTGACTGTTTTTATGATATTGGGCAAACATTATTGCCTCTACTTACTTTTGGCGAGAACCAATAGCAGCACTCCAGTTAAAATTAATGAACTGAATGCAGACATATCTCCCACCGTTACCTGCAAAGTAAAAATCATAAAATAATTATTATTTTTAATCATTGAAAAATAGACACTGAGATATAAATACTACAGATATTTTAGTTTTTGAAATTTATTTTCTAGAAAGAGATTAGTTAAATAATCATTAAACAGAATATTCTCTCGTTTTGTTTTAGTTCTCCACAAGGATTTCGGAAGGAGTGACTAATGGTTATGGTTCAAGGGCGGTTTCTTTTGATCAACAAGAAGAAGTATGGGATGACCCAAAAATACGCATTTCAGTATCAAGACAGGACCGCAGACATTTGTAGCAAACGCAATTCAAGGTGACATCATTTCCGTTCTTAGATCGTTTAAAATGAGTGACACAACGCTGTTGAAACGTAAACCGATCTTTCTCCGGAGAAAGAAATAGGAGGCTGAAAAGTTACGAGTTGTTTTTTGGAAATTACCGCAGAACACGATCGGTAACTAATATGATAAAAGAGTTGGAGTGGGATTCATTGGAGGATAGAAGGAGGGTGAAAAGAGTCATGGGAGTGTACAAAGCCTATACTGGTGATGAAGCATGGAAAGATGTTGGTGGGAAAATTAAAAAAGGTGCTTGGAAGGGTAAGGTTGACCATGACCACAAGCTGGCACTTGATTTCAGGCATAGGGGGTGTGGGAAAATTTTCTTTCGCATGAAAGGGAGTGAGGGACTGGAATAAATTGCCAATAGAAGTATTGAATAACTTAACGGAAACACTGAAAGAATTTAAAGTAAAAATTAGTATAGGGCAAAAGTAGGTTGGAAGGGGAAAGGGAGGAGGTGTAGGGAGATTGCCACCGGAGCGGGCGCCCCATCGCAATTTTATCAATTTTTATTATTATTATTGTCTGTGTAAAATTTTTAGGCAAACTTTTCCGTTTCGTGTGGTGACGTCGACGCAGGGGGAGACATTTCCTGTGTTAGAATTATAAGGAACGGGAGTTATGACACTACAGCGCATTTGCTCCTGTACCGAGGCATCTCGAGGATATTGTGGTCACGAGTCTTCGCAGAGCCTTCATCGAATCCTACCACAGGTGGAATTTAGATAGTCTTTTCATGGTATCACAGCTGATTCAGAGAGTTCACCTGGCTCAGTGGTTTAGGTGGCTCACTGATAACGGAGAGGATCCCTATTCGAAAATTCGTCTCTGCCAGAATTTTTACGGATCCGTAAACTGGCCTTCGCCTCTGGCAGAGCTTTTCTTTATTCACGCTACGTTGGTCGGACCATTGCTTGTGTATCGTGTGGAAGTGTAGTAAATCTGTCGGGCCAGAATCGAGCCTAGTGGTTGAACGGTAGCGCTCAAGCTTGGCATTCAGGGAGCGCGAGTTCAAATTTAAATTTTACAGAAGGAGTGAGTAGGGAATTAGAATTTCCCTACTTCCTTATTTCTGTATCGTCTGTTATTTATTTATTTGATTGTATTGGCTCCAGTTCAAGTTGTATGTTACATTTTAATTCAGAATAAAAGGATCGGTTGGTCCGGAAATGAGACTTGGATTTGGTGATTCTCAATCTGGGGTCGGAAAATGGGCTGAAAACACTCCTTTCAACACCCACACCACAGAAATTAAAATAAATTGTCTTGTATTTTTGAAGAATTGCCTGAATGCCACTATCACAAAAAAAAATTGGCATTGGTCGCCAAATGAGACGGTGACGGTATATGTAAGCTATCCTGAAAGGTTCGCTCAAATGTAAGCAACCACTTATCCTGGAAGTGGTCATCCAAGTGTCAGCTAACCACTCCATTTAGTGGATTAAGGCGTGCTATTTAGACGAGAATGGCCTAAATTCTCCTCTTTCAACACATGCAAGCCGTCAGCTCTGACAAACAAACTGAGAGGACTTTGGCATAGTCTGGAAATGAAAAACTCTGTTCTGGTCGAAATACTACTGAATTTAATCAACATCGTTCCTTGAAACAACTTTTAAAACATTGTGTTACATTATAACAAGTTTCAAATACATTACAGAAGCTATTTTAGCTTGTGTACGGAGAGCCTGTGCTCTTGCCGTACAACCATCTCCAAGCCCACGCCCTGCCTTGCTACAATGCAGGCGCCCAGCCAACAATCACTACCCGCATAGCTCTCCTGGCGAGCGTCAATGATTGTATAACAACACTATGCTACCCCCGTTTCTAAACAAACTAACATTCTGTGGAAACCCAACAACATTACAAGTCATTTTACAATCATTAATACAATTATTCAGGATACTTATAATGAATAAATGCAACATAATTCAATATTAATAAAAATAATAGTAAAGTAATAATAAAAAATGTTTGGGGGAGGGGGGTTAGTGATAATGTGACAACTTTTAGTAAACATTAGACAGTATTATTTTATTTTACCCCCTGTGGCTTTGAGATTTGTTTGGAGCTCTAATTAGAGCGAGGAATGTTGGTATCTGAGATCGTTTACAAGCAACCTAAAAGAAGCTGACTAAGGTGTATTTTGTATCATATGAGTATGCTAAATATGGAGATAATTCAAAACCGAAATACAAATTTCCAGCCCGTTAGTGATCAGTTAATATCTCTAAGGCAGTTTTGAAGCATCTTTAAAAATACATCTTAGGTTTGTCCGTATAATTTGGAGCCAAGTTGTATATTGGTTTCTGATCTCCAGACCGAGACATATTTCTTACGTCTCTGGTCCAAAGTATTCTCTGGGCAACCACAATATGCGATAAACATACGAGCCGATATTTTCACTTATTATAAACGCGCGTTGCTGTAACATACAATACACATTTTACCAACGCATTTGTCTCGATTTTAGCAAGTACTGATTCCATCTGGCACACAATGCCCTGCATTATCTGGTGTCTAGACCGCTATCTGTAACCTGGCTGAAACAGTTCCTATTTTGTTGATGGAATTCAGGAGAAGAGGAATAGAGTTCAGGGAATTTGCTGTTGAGATCTGGATGGATATTGGCAGAAGAATTCGGAGTAATACGTGGAAGGGAACAGTAGACCATGATCACAAACTAGTTCTTAAAGGAGTGTGAAAAGTTTCTTTTATATGTAAGAAGGGCAGTGACTGGAATAAATTACCGAGAGAAATGTTAAACAATTTATCTGAAACAGTGAAGCAATTTAATATAAAAATTCGTGAAGTACAAAAGTAAATGTGTAGGTGATTGCTTGTGTGTTCCATCGCAATTAAATGAAATTAATTAATATTTGTTTAAGAATTTAAAGCAGCGAATCGCATCACAATGCCTCGAACATGTCTACACAGACGGGAGACATCGCAATGAGTTAAGAATGAAACAGCGCTAAAAATAGGCGCAAGCGAGAATTTCGTGCAGCTCTAATGACCAGGTGACAGAGTTTCAAATTATCGATCATTCCGCCCCTGTCGTGACTTGGCCTAACCCCCCAATTCTACCGAGTAAAGGCGTGCAGTCCGAGCCACGGTGAGTAAATGACATACAAAAAGGATGAATTTTCAAAGACAAAACGTACTTTTATTATTAACTAATGATGATGCCCCAGTGGAAATTTCTCTACACACTTATTTTTGCATTTCACGAATTTTTTCTTTTAATTGTTTCAGTATTTTAGGTAATTTGACCAGCAAATTCCAGTCCCTGACTACCTTACCCGCAACATAAAATTTTACCACTGCTGTATATCTGAAATACTGGTTTATGGTCATGGTCATCTCTTCCCTTTTCCTAATTCTGGTACCGATATCCATCTAGACCTCATTGCCAATATACTCGTTATACACACCCAGAACTCTCTTCACCTTCCCCCTCTCTTCCAATGACTTCCAAATCAGCTCCTTTACAACTTCAACTACTGATTATGTTTGGCTATTTCCACAAACAAATTTAGCTTCCCCTTTTGCTCTTCTTCCTACTACACTTCCACACGATACACAAGCAATGGTCCGACCAACGTTTTGTCACCTAATTCTATCATGACCATAGTACATTTCATTATCACCTTCCCCAGTAAATGCATGAACCCACTCTTTACCACTTGCTCAATTTTCATATGACATACCAGGATATTTGCATTTTATGCCTTCAACAAGTAATTCCTCTTCGACATTATACCATAATCTTACAAAAACCTTTATTCTTCTCTCTGTGTCCCCAATTAACTGTCTCTTTTTGCCATCTATCTTCATTCCATGTCGACCTGACCAGCTAAATTAAATTAGGTAAAATAACGGTGAAAATTCAAGTAGTCTCTTTATTTGAAACTGTTGCGTTCCGATCCCAGCTCGGACCTTTATCACGGAATCACCACAACATTCCTGGTGACAAAATAACTTAAACACATAAGTTGTTAAATGCAGAAAAATTATTTTAATAATTCACGGTTTTCATATTTTAAATGGAACTTGAAAATTATATCTAAACGTACGCAATGAATTAACACCGAGAATAGTGTTTTAGGTGTATCTATTATTCAAGCACATCTCAAATAGGTCTACTCATTGAAATTTATTTGAATAATTCTTAATTTATTAAATCTTTCATTTCCTTATGAGATACTTAGATTGCTGTCTTCTTCGCTTAATTTCACCCATTCCAATTCTTCGGAAAAGTTGTTTGTTATTTTCATTTGGTTTCTTTAATTTTTACATACTTGTTGTTCGCAGATCGTTCATATACAGCATAAAACTTTCCAGAAACTTTCTTGTATATTGCGTTTCTTTCATTCAATTCCCCTGTTTGCGATTGTCTGCAGAATTATTTGAAAAGTGTAAACTACTAAAGTATAAATTTATTTTTGGGCCTTTACTATTCGTCAAAGATGAAGTCTTTAGAGCCGTTGGAGGACTGTGTACAAGGAGTGAGAATGAAATCGGACTTTGCCTTTTGAAGAAAACACCCTGCTATTATCGCCTGAAGTGATTTCGCTAAATTATGCTGGTGTATTGTTCACAATTTGATTAACAAATTGTCGACGCGCCCTAAAACACCAACAACCAACCAAGATTAACAAATACATGTTATGAAAAATATGTTATCAATTGGAGGGCTTATCTCGGTGTAATGACACTGTTTTTTTCGATATTTGGCTCCTTATTTGTCATCAGCAATCTTAAATTGCCGCGTTCCACCATTGACAATCTATGTTTTAAAATTATTATTATTATTTTCCCTACCCAATAAATTTGTGACTACGCTAAATCCTCTTTTAATTACATATGATCACGAGAATGCAATTGAAAACTCTTTGATGCATCCCTTAAAACTTAATATAATACTGGAAAGCAGAGGGGTGGTGGTTGATCCCCAACGTTCCCTATGATCTCTTCAAGGCCCACCGCTGGGAACCACTGCTCTTAAGCCAAGCATTCAAATGCAACGCCGAGAACGACTTCATCCCTATATGTATTGTTAATTATATGACAATAAGTGCACTTTTCAGCAAAAAACCTTTCAATTTTTGAGTATATGTGCTTTGAGGAAAGTTTTGACGTTCCGAAATTCTATTCAGCAGGAATCACTGTTATATGCGAAAACTTTTCCAGTATCGTCGTATTAGTTTTTGGCAAATTAGAGCTGTTTGCTTTGGCAAATGCTGTTTCAGTTGTAAATATTATTTGTTTTATGGATTGGTAATCAGAACTAAGTAATAGATTTACTTGAAAATCTTACATATACGATCCACAGACTGTCGACAGATGCTTAACACACGGAGCAAAAATGGTGCTTACTAAGGCGTGACGTCACGCGCTATGATTGGTGTTTCGCATCACATGACTAACGGCTGTATTTTTGCGTTTTTATTTTATTATAAATTTTTTTTTAACTCTGACTCTACAAAATAAAGTTGACTTTTGGTATGCTTACAACTTACTCAATGACTGTCAATAATTATTAAAGTTTCATAGTTTTCTTTTTAGTGTCTAGTACCCTACTATCTGTTAGTTTTTATTTAAATTTAATTTTTAGACATTCAGTTGGTACCGGCCGTTACAATTTGTGTCTACACAAACAAATGTATGTGCAGTGTTTATCTCTTTTTTCGGGATTAGTATCGACGACTGCAAATGTAGCAGATAGGAGACACCATTAACCTTTTTACTTCAATCAAGCCGCCAAATTATCGGCATTTACTGAGCACGCTAGCATCCACGTAGATGAGTTAATACGTAACTGTACGTTCCTATGAAGCATTTTGACTGGCATAAAATGAGAAGAAACGTAATTTTCGACTTTAGATAACACATTATAACCTTGCACTGGTCCCAGAGCCGTAAGTTAGTCAAGATGAATCCACGCAAATTAGTGTTTTTTGACGCAAGGAATGTTGATTCATAAACTGAGCAGAGAGTTCAACAAAAATCGCTGAAGATAGGTTTAAGAACGGAAAACTACAGATGCATGGACGTAACAGTCTCGCTGGTGCCAATGTATTAATATTTACATCTACCGCTATACTCTGCAATTCACAAAACTGTTGGTGCTATTTTCCCCTCGTTCCAGTCCCCAGCAGAATGAGGGAAGAAATAATAGTTTGGCATCTTCTTTCCCAAATTTTATCTCTTCTGCCTTTGCTAACCAAATACGTTGGGGGGAGAAATATTTGTATTTTACTGCAGTGGTAAATAAAACTGTATGTTCTTAAGTTTGCCAAAAAATTCAAGGGAAAACACGTCGTCTGTCTTCTTGACAATCAAAGCCTGTTAAAATTCTTGCAGCCATGGCCAATACGAACTATTTGAACTGTTGTAAGCTGATATATCCGTCTTTCGTACTGAAATACTGGATAGTAAACTAGAGCTTCACGCTTTTTTGTCCGTAAGTATCAATTGTTTTGAGCACATTTCAGCTATATAATAGCGTAATATTAGTCTGAGAATCTCATAAGGCACCAGCCTTGGTATTCTAACAGTGGTAGATGTTAGTTTAGCAGCACAACTTTTTGTCTAAGGGTTGCTTCGTCCATCAGTGCAGTCATTCATAGCTCGCCAGACGGGGGTCATTTTTCAAGCAGATAGGAGCGGTGTGTGGGCGCTTACTATCTCCCTAGCGTTCCTCAGCTCAACCAACATAGCAAAAAGCTAAGTTACTATCAGTCCAGCAACAATAAGCTAAATTTCAAGCATAAGAAATAGCGCTAATCATAGAATTGTTTGGAAACAGGCCATTAACATCATGTAAAAAAAATAACATTTGTGATAGGTTCTGATGAACCCTGTATCGCTACTATCTTTTCAAAATTTCATCACATGAAACAAAAAGAATGATGCGCACCACTGAGCAGATAATTTTCTTAATTCTGGACGAGTACTAAACTAAAATTATAAATCTAACCATAAAAGACTCTTACAGGACATTTTATGTTATTTCTTTTCAAAGAACTTACAATGTCCAGATTCTCTCGTAAAGTAATAAAGTTTATTCATTACAGTGTTAATGATAAATAACTGTTATTGGTGATTGTTTGAAATATGTGGAACAGCTCCCGTTGACCCTTTTCTGTTGGCCGAGGGAAGTACGGTCAATGGGACTAAAGCAACATGCTTTTTGTGTGCAGTTGCGAATCGAGCGTTTAATTGTCTCTGACGGAAGGGACACATTACATCATTCAAGTGTAAATTAGGCTGAGTGGAGAGGCTATCTTAGGAATGGTGACAAAATGCAACGTGGGTTGACCACTGCCAAAGCAAGCCTACACTCCCACGACGCTTTTTATTTTTTATTTTTTATTCTACTATCGTCACGATTTTCGTAAATACAGTCCAAGTATAGTAATTACAAATTTAAGAATATAATGTATACATTCTCCTTCCGTGATGAGCACCGCAGTGGTGTTGTGGAAGAAGGCTTGAGAACGCCTTTAATGATAATAATATTATTAGTAAAGCGTTAGAATTTAGTGAATAGCTCAGTCGCATTCCGGATTTGCCTATAATTGGTTTCAGAATTTAAAAATCCTGCAAGTTTTGACAGCCTTTCAAGCACAAAGTAATAAATAATTATTTTCGAGCTACTCCAGGATGAAAAAATTTGAGAAATGTCATTAGTTCCTGAGATGAAGGTAGAGTTAACACATGGATTACAACCAGTTTAGAGTCGAATATCCGATATCACCAAACCTTTGGAGAATATGGTTTTGTAATGCCTGTTTGGGTTATTGAGGGCGTTAATAGCAACAAGCAGAAAGGTATATTTAAAGGCATCAGTGAGCATTTTAATTCTCTATTCTAGTTTTACATCCCAAATAAGTCGGCAGAAAAAGTTAATTTCATACGTAAATTTCAGCTTCTGATAACCAGGGTTTGCTAGTTTCATCGCCGAACTATATTTCAATCACGTATGACAGATAAAAACCTGCTGAAAATCTTCAGTCCCTTTAGTAATGCTGACGGCCGGTGACTAGTTTCCCCCCACCCCCACCCTCCCTCTATGTACGCACAGAGCCGCATTTAAAAAAGTGAAACCGTATTCTCTAAATATCGCTAAATCTTAGCGAATAACAAAATTAAATAGAAGTAATTTATCAGGTTTCGTATCTGATGCCCTCAACTAACAAGGTGTGAAATGACTTGACTCTGTAAAGATTGTGATAAATGTATATCAGGGTAAATAAAAAATTATTATACCGCATTTTATTAATTCTTTTAATTTCTTTTACCTACCATTGGGAAATTAAAATTAAATTGAGCAGCGCGCACACAATTATAAAATAAAATAAATGTTCTTTACAAAGTTTTCCCAATAAATTATTTTGTCTGAGTTCCCTTGGAAGTGGGCTTTCTAAATCTTCCATGTTGTATCAGACTTTATTCCTGATAAACTTCTGGAACGATGGAGTCTTCTCCAAGACTTTCACGTATATGATGGCATTATTTTGATTTGTAACTGCATGTAGGATGTTACATAATCTACATATTGAATGTTACAACAGTAGTTTCCGCGGTATATCGTGAAAATATTTCGTCAGCCACCTCACAATTCGATCATTACCTCCACCTGCTGATGACGATATGAACATACAATATGCATCGAAAATGCTGATTGTATTATGCACACAACAACCTCTTTGAAAACAAACACATTATTTCTCGTATTGAACCCCTGTGCGTGCATGAAGATTGTTATGATAGTGAGCGTTAAGGATTGGTGTTGTTAGTTTTATGCTAGCTTTCGCACAAGACTAGCCAGAGTGTGTTCCAAACGTTCAGGTTTACCAGCACGTAGGGTGTATAGCACGTAACGTGTCAGACACGACACAGACATAAGTTGTATACAGTAGTAAACTCTCAGACATCAGACAAACAAAAAGGTGCACGCATGTAACTACTTATAAAATGTTCCGAAATTTTTCAATGGAAGTACTAGTTGCAGTAGCAATTTTGCTGGAAGAAGAAGAATCCGATTATTCAGAAGTTCAATTTGTACAACAGAAAAATCCAGCTCAAACCTGAAAATGCTGATAAAATAATATAGACTATATGTATTCTAAACAACTTCATAAAATATAACGGTTCCCATGTAAGTGAAAATACAGCCGTTAGTAACTTGAGTAAATTGAGTAAATTACCAAGGCAAGGCGGCAGTAGTCAATCTACCGCTTTTAATGTCAGCGTCAAACTTGCTTTGTATTTCTGAGTCATCTGTAGAAGCAATGTAATCAAATTGTATTAATTATTTTCATAAATAAATACCTGCTTACCTCGTATTTGGAGCTTTTTTGCTATTTCTTCCATTCGTCATCTTTCCGTTTACCGTCACTATCTTTTGTCACTGAAGTCGTATAGAAATTTATATTCTCTAACTAATTCAATTAATATTTCGTTGTTCATCTTAGGGGGCGTCCATAAATTACGTGAGGTAAAATGGTGGGGGGAGGGGGGTGTCTCCGGAGAAATCTCACTAACGGGCGAGGGTGTCAACGGAAATCTCACGAGAGGTTTTGGGACTGTAGAGCTAAAAAAAAAGTCTACAAATGACGCGAAAGTCGATTTTAGGGTGGTATTTCGTCGAAAAGTGGGGGGTTACCGGCTTTCGAAGGGCGAGATCTTAAAAAAAAAAAAAAAGGTCTACAAAAAGTTGCGAGGATGAATTGTAGGGGGGGGGGGGGTTTTCCGGACTGAATCTCACCTGAGGGGGGGGATTCGGACCAGATCTCACAAAGTCTCATCGGAGGGGGGGGAGGGGGTCCGGAAATACGGAAAAACACCTAACGTAATTTATGGATGCCCCCTTATTCAATTAGGTTACGTAGTACGCTGTCTGTGCTGTTATGTTGTCGTGTTCATACTACTGCGCACACGCCCTCAGACACGCTCAGACACGTACCGGCACAGATAAAACATCCTTTCTGGCAATGCTGTCCGGTGCCGGCATGTGTCTGCACGGACACGCTCCGCTCACGCGCGGTAGATGTGAATACGCCCATATATAATGTACGTAATCATGTTTTTTTGTCTGTGCCGATACGTGTCTGACACGTACGGTGTCGGTAGATGTGAACGAGGCTTTATTCAGCCTGTAACGCTTTGAGTATAGAATCCCATTGTCTACCGACTTATAAGACTGTGCTAAGATACTTAAGCCGAGAGGAAACTTCTACAAGCGAGAATGGACATACTTTTGAATTAACGTAATATGCGGCAACCCAATAACTCTGAGTGCCTCCTTGCATTGTAAAATCATTCTTGTACGCATCTGATGTCCTTTTATTTCAATTTGGAGTGGATAAACTTTTTTAAGGCCATATTCAAATCAGAACGTAAGTTTTTATTCGATTTTTAGCATTTTACGACTCTACTGTAAGACAATGTTCATTTTGAATTTTTGATTGTTTATGAATACACTTAACGTTAAATGCACCTGTGCCTGTTGGCCTTATGTTCTTTTATAAAATAAACTGGTTAGGTTATGACCCATGTCTAGCTTGTATAGCTATGCTTTATAAATTCACACCTCTTTCACAATTAATTAGTATTCAGTTACATCAAATACTAATTAAAATTAACCTATAAACTCCACCCCATTACAGTACATATCTTAGTTACAGAGGTACTAAAATACCTGACAATGTTTTATGAGTCGTACATACTTTTTTTCCTGAGTGGTCTGGAAGCTCAGTGCTTAAGGCGCTTGCCTCCGGAAATTCGTTATCCGATCCTTGGTTCGAATTCCGGTGGTGGCAGGAATTTTAAGAGATGTGTTTGATCATATGAGCTACGCCAGGTCGTTCCGTGATTCTGATTCCACGTTACAGTGTAGGTCGCAGAGGAAAGGAAGACCGAGCGTGGTGGTGCAACGATTAGCGTTCTGCCCTCGCATTCTAGTGGACGGTGGCTCGATTCCCCGTCCAGGCATCTAGATTTGGGTTTTCCATGGTTTCCAAATCACTCCAGGCAAATGCCGGGATGCTTCCTTCAAAAGGCCATGGCCGAATTCCTTCCCATTCCTTGCCCCCCCCCCCATCCGTCCTACCTCTGACACAATGACTTAGTAGGCTACACTTCCTTCTGAAGGATCCAACCAACTGTTGGGTTGTGGACTATTTTAGCATATATATATAACATTTTACCAAAGAAACAATGCAACATGTGCGAAACGGAAATTAGCTCTCATTTTTATCCACCTTAATCCTTTCAAATAAATTGTTCCATATTAAATAGTGAAATATGTATTACTGATACAGAACGTTATGGACTGTACTTGTTAGTTTCTTTAAAAAAAGAAAAGGATGACAAGAAAGAATATTTGCTTTAGAGTACTGAGATAAAAAAGAGCGTAGCTGAAAGGATAACTCCACAAACGAGTTATTATAAATTCAGCTTTCTACTGCTAACAGCGAGACAGAAACAACTGCGACAAGAACTGCCTGTGAATATTAAATATGAAAAATATTCTGAAATGAAAAAAAAAAAAAGTTTTCAAATTCCCAGTCTTGTATTGTTTGTGACAGGTAATTCCGTCTGAGTCTGCTTTGAGAGTATCTTTTCTCCCATGACAGGAGGTTATGAATCATTGGAGGCTGAACGAAGCATGACAGCGGATACCAAACAGATGGGAAATTCCAGTTCCATATTTGCATCACTTTTCAATTTTAAGTGAGTACTTGGAATATTTTTTATTATGCATTACCATTACAGTGAGACAGAATGAACCTGGTGGGTGAGTGATAATCTTCGGGAGGTCTTCGGTTAGATTTTTAATTCCAAAGGATTGCTGAAATCACTCTAAGCGCATTCTGGGATCGTTCATGATAAAAGAACATAATTGAATTATTATTATTAGCAAAGGTTCTTTCCCAGCTATGATGCCTCACTTTCAGCAAAATTTTTTTAAATTGTGGTATTATCCGGAATCCATGGCTTCCTTATATTTGAGTATATTCTAAAGTTTTTTTTTTTTTTTTTTTTTTTTTTTTGAAAGAGGTAAATCCCTTTGGCAGTTTCTTCTGACAGTATTTGTCTAATCATTTGTTAAGTGATCAACATTTAAATCAGTAAGGGATGTGAAAGGCGTAGACTTAGTAGGTTACGATCACGCAACCGAACCTAGACGGCGAGGAAAGGATTGGGAGCAAGTAACGATAAGTAATTCACTATGTTCCGTGTGTGATAAGTGTATTTTTGCTTGTGAAATGTGTAGTTTAAGAGGCGAACATTTGGGACCCTCATGGCATTCGTTTTGATGGCTGCGAAAAACTGCCTAAAAGCCATAGTCAGGACGGCCGGTACGCGAGGGTCCGGGCTCGTGCCCGGTCCGTTGTACCTCCCCTATCTCAGCGCACTGAGCCACACCGGCCGGTCCATACATTACTGTATCCCGTTATAGTTATTTGATGCTTCGTTTTCCATCTGTTTTTAGATAAATGTATCTGTACTTTCTCACAATTTTTGTTTCCACGTAACATACGAACAATACACATAAATCATCTCTTTGTGTGCTATAGTACGCTTCACTCAAAACGCAGGTGCCGTGTTATTACTCTGAGGTATCTACCGAGTCTGAAGACACAATATCCTAAACTTACTTACAAGATTCTACTGATCGCTGAACTTTAGCAAGAGACTAGGGAGCTAGACTCGCGTTCCGGTTCGAGTCTGGTCTCGGGCATACGTGGTTTTAATTGCGTGTTGTGTCTATCCTGTGTTGTTTTTCCACTTCCGATTACTAGTTACACTGGAAAATATTCGCAAGTTAGAAAACAAGAAACGCACAGACGATTATAAAAGTGAATTCCAATTTTTTTTAAAAAAAACTGACCAACTGCGTTAGTATAGCGTCGAAAGTCGGCGCAGAAATAATCCTCGGCTTTCCACCTGTCTATGCAAAAAAAAAAAGATTTCACTTAGGAAATATTTACTACGCCGATACCTATTTATCGTGATGTTATGAATCTTGCTAGAACTATCTGTTAGGGAGCTTCCATAAACGCGTGGCTCGGTCTAGGAAGGGGGGGGGGGAGGGGGGTTGAGTAGGAAGCTACGCTGGGCTACGTGGCGAGAGGTTAAGCTACGTAGCTTTTCATTCATATTATTTATCACAGATAAAATAAGGCACACAGCACCACACAACAGCATGTAGATATTTATTTCCGTAATTTAATTATCTCCGTATGTAATTTAAATATCCTCTATACTAACAGTGGTGCGCATACGTGTGACTTGAACTCATAGCGTTTTGCACGCGGCTGGCACATTTGAATTAACCGACACGCGACGGCGCATTACGATTCTAAAAACATTAGACATGTCTTATGGTCTTACCTAGACTCAAATTCGCTTACGGATGCCAACCGGACTTTTCTAAGGCAGTAACAAACAGTTCGTATTATTTTCATAGTTTGAAATAAAGCTGTTTTTATTAGGATCTCCCGCGTGTGACCACACCGCTCGTTGATAAAATAATTCAAATTTTGCTCTGTCAAGTGAGTTTCAAGTTTACTTTAATTTAATTGCAATGGAGCACAGGCTCCGGTGGCAATTTCCCTACACACCCATCTTCCCCCTATCCTGCACCCATCTACATTTCCCCTCTACAAATTTTAACCTTAAATTCTTTCAACGTTTTCGGTAAGTTATTCATCATTTCCCTTGGTAACTCATTCCAATCCCTGACACCCTTACCTAAAAAAGAGAATCTTCCCACACCCTTGTGCCTGAAATCGAGTTCCAGCTTGTGGTCATCGACATCTTATCGCTTCTATGCACTCCTTTTCATACCTACTCCAATATTTTTCCATGCCTCATCACCAGTATACGCCCTGTACACTTCCACGACCCTCCTCACCCTCCTCCTGTATTGCAATGAATCCCATTCCAGCTCTTTTATGATATCAGTTACTGATTTTATTCTGCGATAATTTACAGAAAACAAATCTAACAGCCCTTTTTTGCACCTACTCCAACTCCTGTATTTGATACGCAAAATTTCGGTCCCATACTACGCTACCATATTCGAGCAGTGGTGTGACCAAAGTTTTGTAACCCATTTTTTTTACTTCTCTCGTACTTCCCCTCATCACTCTCTCCAACAAGTGCAGTATTTTGAAACCTTTTACTACCAACTGTCCAATGTGTCCTGCCCAGTTAAGCTTGTTATCAAAAGTAATGTCAAGATATTTACATTTCAAGTCTTCAGCAAGCAATTCTTTCCCTACCTTATAACCATAATCAACCTTTTGTTTTTTATTTGTGTATCTAATAAGCAGACTCTTCTTTGCATTTATCTTCATCCCATGTTTACCAACCCAACTAGATATCCTGTCCAGATCACCCTGCAACTGTTTACAATCCTCTATAGTTTTGACCCTTTTATATAGCATTATGTCATCTGCAAACAATCTAATATCAGATAGTAAACAATCAACACAATTATTCATTACAATAATTAATAGCAATGGTCCCAATACGCTACCCTGTGGCACTCCCATTTTTACTTCCACTTCTTTTGATACTGCATTTCCTACCCTAACTCTCTGTTTTCTACCTTTTAAAAATTCTTCTATACAGCAAATCACTTTATCATCCACTCCAATAATTTTTACCTTATTTACTACAATTTCATGGCTCACTCTGTCAAAAGCCTTTGACACATTTAGTGCTACACTATCAATTTGGCCTCCCTGGTCCATTTCATCTGAAATATCCTGCATATATCCCACCAACTGAGATACACATGAATATACTTGCCTGAACCCATGTTGCTTACTTGAAAATCACTCATATATTTCTGATGTGGTTGGATGTCAATCTTTCCATTAATTTACCTACCACTGATGTCGAACTGATTGGCCTGTAATTTTCGACTCTCTTTCTCACCCCTCCTTTATGTACCGGCACTACCGTCCCACGTTTCCAATCCTCTGGTAAGCAGCAAGTATTCAGACTCAATTTAAATAATATTTAAAAATAAGTTACAATGTCACATCCGGCTATCTTTAAGTGTAGTGTGAAGTGGCGCTGTAAAAGAAACTTACGAGGGATATCGAAAATGTTTTTACAATGAGGTTTCATTATCCAGTGAGTTATAGGAATCTTTTAAGCAGATCAAACAATCATCCGTGGTAATGTAGGAAGAAAGTTGACAGAACTGTAGCGAAAGAAAACAAAAAATGCTTCTTATTTTGACGCATCAGATATAGTTTGTTCTATTTTATCGATTAATGAACAGTGATGAATGAGATAAGGAGAATGTTTTTAGTAGCACTTCAAGAAGAAAAGGATTCATGACTGTACCTGAGAAAGATGTTTATCACAATAATTCATCATTTGCGGGAGTGGTTAGTGTCAAAGTTTCTTTCAGAATATTTATAATTATAGAAAACTACATAACACATGTATCAGTTGTGTTCAGTGTATGCGCAATAGTTTTTACGATAGTCTGTCAAGAGAAAACAATACAAATTTTTTCTGGAATTAATAGGGAAAAATCTACGTGCCACAATGGGAGGAGGAGGGGTGTTGAGGCAAAAGCCACATCGGGCTACGAGGGGGAGGAGAGGGAGGGGGTTCAAGGGAGGCCATAAAGAACCACGTAGTTTATTGACGCTCCCTTATTAGCAGGCAAGTGACACTAATAAAAATTCACAGTTTACTGGGTAGTCAGTCGCATTAGGGATTGTGCATAAACTACGTGGCTCGGTCTAGGGGGGGGTGGGGTTTGGCTGGCAAGCTACGTTGGGCTACGTTGGAGGAGAGGAGATTTCGAGCCAGACCACGTAGCTTTTCGTTCATATTATTTTTCATAGTTAAAATGAGATAGAGTACACACAACACCATATAAATATTTATTTCCGCCATTTAATTATCCCCGTATGTAATTTACGTTAGTCTGACAAAAGAAAACAGTACAAAATGTCTTTTGGAATCATTAGGGAAAAAGGCTACGTGCTACGTGGGGGGGGGGGGGGGGGGGAATGTAGAGGCATAAGCCACGTCGAGCTACGTGGGGGGAGAGGGGGGGTTCACATGAAGCCAAAATGGAGCTATGTGGTTTATACACGCCCCCTTAGAAGTTCCGTTCAGAGACGTTTGGCTTCAAATTTGATATGAGCGCAGAAGATCCAAAAGAAGTGCTCCTATTAACACTACAACGAGTACAGTGTCTCAACTGGCTTTGTGAAGACGTTAATAGAAACGAGCTGAAAATGTGTAATGGCCCGGTGACTCATAGCAGGGTAGCAGCAAGACATTCGTGGAAAAGTCGAGATGTCTTGTAATTCCTCGCAGCTTCACTGGTCATCTCAGATACATCGTTCTCTGATGATTGCCACGTTATACTATTGAGGGACCACTGTGCCACAAAAAAAGAAATATTCTACCGGGGTACTGCACAGTGTTATCCAGCCATCGTTGCACTGAATTACTTCTAACAGAATTACCTAATCTAGTGGAAGAGCTGTCACGTTCTGACCTGCAGTCAGGAGCGTGTGGGATCGATTGTCGACCGGGCCATTCTGATTTCGCTTCTCCCTGTTTTTCCAAAATCATTCCAGGCGAACGCCGGGATGAATGCCATCGTCGAATTCCTTTCCACACCAAGCCCACACCGAGTGTGGTAGGCGAGCGGTAATTGTCCGGCCTCGCATTCTGGAGGACGCGGGTTCGAATCCCCGTACAGACATTCAGATTTCGGTTTTGTGTGGTTTCCCAAATCACTCCTTCTAAAGGCTTTGACTGAATTCATTCTGTTTCCGGCTCTCATGCCCCCTCACCTCTCATCACCTCGACGTCGACCAGGAGTAAATTGCGAAGAAAAAATCCTTTTTTTATTGCTTTACGCCTCGTCGACGGCAAAGGTCATTAGAGGCGGGATGGGACTGGAGACAAGGAACGGGAAGGAATTCGGTCATGGCCTTTTTGAAGGAAGCATCCTGGCATTCACCTGGAGTGATTTGGGGAAACCATGGAAAACCCAAATCTGGTTCCCCGGACGGGGATTCGAACCGGCGTCTCCCGAATGTGAGGCCAGAACGTTAACCGTTCACCCACCACGCTCGGTTTAAAAAAAAAACAATCTATGTCCACAATCTACTCCGATTCTAAATATCACTTCGGGGACGACTTATGAAGCCTTAATTGAAGGCAAAAATATGTAAGACAATTGTTTAAAGTTTGTACTAATATCTCTGGCACCATGTTCACCCAACATGAAACAGATCCAGAATATTTAGGACACGGCAGATGGATTATTTCTCAACCAACATTCTGTACGGACAAATAACCGGGACTAGTAGTTATACACCATGGTTCACCATCTCTCCACAGATTTTATGTTGTAAAATTAACGTTGATTCTTGTGATTAGCATATCAATGTATTTTTCTCTCCTAGACGACCTATTTAATTTACCACACACGCTGTACATCGTGATGACGATAGCTAGTTTTTTTTCCTTCAGATTTCATGTTTCGAGGCGGAAGGGAATGGGTGGCAAGGAACTGGAAGAAATTTAGCGATTCGCCTGGTATTACTGTATTTCGGGAAATCAAGGAAAGCGGAAATCTGGATTGCCGGACGGAGATTCGAACCTGCGACCTCCAAATGTGAGGCCAGAGCGTTACCGCTGATCCACCTTTTTTTTTATGGCTTTGCGCCTCCTTGATGTCATGGTCGTCAGAGGCGAAAAAGGACAGTCTCTCAAGGATCGGAAAGGAATTCGGCCTTGGTTTTTTAAAGGAACTATCTCGGCATATACGTTGAGTGATTTCGGGAAAACATGGAAAACTGAACCTTGGAAGGCCATATCTGACTTCTCCCGAATGCGAGGCTAGTGTTAACGCTAACCCTTCACGCTCAGTAACACCTTTCACAAATCTGTTGAAAATTTTAAGCGGGTTATGCCAATTCATTATTTCATTCACTGTGATATTAAGAAACTAATACTGTGAAATGAAAGGCATAAACCACCATGCTTATTTATTAGAGGAGAAGGTCTAAAGACGGGCTAGGGTCTAAATACGGGCTACTTGCTGAAAGTGGGGGAGGGAGGTTGTGCGCAGGCACGAGAATGACACCAAAAGGAACGTCAAGTGGTGGGGGACGAGTAGTTTGCAAATGAACTTCGTCCATGACATTTATCTCTTTCTTACTTATTCAGTAAAGTAAATGGCTTCCACCTCATCTCAAAGTAGATGACCTGAGCTTCTTCCAGGACACCTATACTACTCGATTTGTTTGGTTTGTTTTGTAATGGCTGCCGAGACCATCAACTTGAAGTACTTCATGGGCTAAAAACGGGCTACCATTGGTGGTCCAATAACGGGCTAGCTCTTGATAAGTAAACACCAAGATTTCAGCACTCCGGATCAACGACCAACTGCTCAAGCTTCAATATCCACAAGGGTTAGTCCACATGATGCACTTTTGATCCCCACAAAGCAAAGAAAAAACAACCGTGGTTGCAAGTGTGCCATAACTGGATATCCTTACAGCGAGTGACTGAAGAAATGTGTGGAGTGTACAACCTCGAACAACTGTCATATGATTATGAAAGTGTAATCAGATGACTCAGCAAAGAAATAGAATTCAAAATTGCCAAGCCAACCCAAAAACACATTAGGTAAGCTCAGCGAAGAGTTCCACGCAGAAGAAGACTATAAGGTTCCTTCTACTGATAACTACGATGACGATGACGACATAACGAGTTGACGATATCTTTGGTGGATAAACGTGGTGACAATACAGCATGCATCTTCTGTGATGGACTCATTTCAGAAGATGTCAGTGGCGAAGTGTAGATTCAGTTCTACAAGTGTGAAGGTTGGGCAGAGTCTGAATGTGCTAGAATGGAAAATCTCTCTCTCTCTCTATCTCTCTCTCTCTCTATATATATATATATATATGTATACATATATATATATATATATATATATATATACATATACCCAAATTTCAAGTTAATAAAGTTTTTTATCAAAATTTGAAGTTTTTAATTTATTACGAGAGAAATTTCCCTATTTATATAACTAGCACGTATTTGGACCCCTTCTTGAAAATCAGTCATTTTACAATTGTTTTTGATCCTTTGATTTTGTAAAATTAAAATTGGTTATTGGTTATTGAAGTTTTGATCCCTCATATCACCTTCATGATTGTTTATGGAAGTAAATGACGTCAAAATTATCCATAATGAGGACCAAGTAAATCAGAAGGACCAAATTAAAAGTGGTAGCCCGCATTTGGACCATCTCCTCTACATTGTAATATAAAAGAGCTCGCCTCATGCAATGAAAATGATATATTATTTCCGAAGAATGCAGCATTGGGAGATGTATAGAACACTGCATTAGAGCGCGAAATACTATTAGCTGACACTACTGAAGCTTCAAAGATAACTCGAAGAAAAAAATTTTATAGAAATAAAATCTGAATCTGTAAATAGCTACGAATGTCGTGCTTTGCTTCTCGTCTTGCAGCCTTTGCTAAAGTAATTAGGGCGTGAGTAAGAGGTTTCGCAACGTGCGAAACGCCAATGATAGCAGCTCAAACAGTCAATGCGAGATCGAATCCATCTGAGAGGTGCCAAATGTCAACCGCCAATAAGAACTTGGCTCTCACAATTACAAGGTCCCACTCAGTCTTTACGGTTGTGCATGAATACAATCAGATTTTTGTTCTAGCTATCGGAAACTAAAACCACCTTGCTCTGAGTTCAGCGCATAATTATACGAGATAACAAACCTTTCAGTATACAACGTCATCGGGCATCGTGGATAAGGGGGAGATAATTATTACTTACAAAGAAACAAATATGGCTTTGGGCTTTTACAGATATTTAGCCAGTTCCTCAACGTTTATATTGACTCACCAAGTGTACATTAATTCTCCACGTGGATATTAATTCTCCATTTTGTGTTAAATAAGATTAGGGACAACCCAGGAAATACGTAAGGCAGGACTAGAACCGGCAAACCATACAAATCGATGCCGACACGCTAATCCCATTGCCGCAGTGTCGGCAAGCAATAAATTGTGATTTCCTCACGAAATCTGTTAACCTTATCTTTTTGGATACAGGTTTACCACTCAACAATATCTGGATGGCGCCATTGTCGAAGAATATTGAGGATATCGGCTATGAACCACAGTCATATTCGATCCTGGTATACGACTGAAGTGATGTCGGGATAAAAATCTGGCCAGGAATCGAACCCGGTTCCTCCCTAATGCCAGGCCTGGGAGTTGTCACTCATACAACAAGCTCGGCCTTTGTCTTGTATAATATTACATAGTAGCATAGAACGAATGAAGCAGTCCGGTTGAATTAACTTCTTAACCAGGTTTTCTATGTCTTTGTTGGATCTTGACATACGAAGCACTCAAAAAAAAAAAATAATAATAATAATTCTCCAACTTGTACAAAAGAATTAATGACAAGGAAAAGTATATTTACCCGATATAATGATAAATATTTAAGACCAATCTATTTACATGACCCATGGGGGCCCAATTTATTGTTTCATCTCGAAATACGTTCTAAATGAGCCGTAACAGATGGAATACTGTATATTTTGGCTTCTGGTTTTGTGCCAGGTGTCTATTTTTTGTTACGCTACGTCATTAGAGTTGGGACAGGACTGGAGGCAAGGAACATAAGCAATTCGGCCACAGCCTTTTTTATTTATTTTTTAAGTAACAAACCTGGCAATCGCATGGAGTGATTTCGGGTACCATGTAAAACCGAAATCTGGATGGCCGGAAGGGGATTCGAACCCACGTCCCGAAAGCCAGGCCCGAGCGTTATCGCTCACCCAGCAGGCTCGGTGCTACGCGTCATTGGTAGTTGGATGGTCTCAGGTTCAAATCCCGGACTGCATAGCCACACTGTTTTTGCATCGATTTTCTAATCAGATGGTTTCCTGGGTTTCCTGATATGATTAAAAGCTAAGCGTGGTCCTCAACGCAAAGGTTGCTTGAAACCCTCCCGTAGGAGGCGTAGTAAGCTGGTATCAGACGTAGGACGGCCAGTTCCTTTCCTCCTCACCAAACCTAACCTGGTATCATTCGCATAAGATTGGGACACGGATGTTATCCCAAACACCTCCATAGAATTGGCGCAGCAAAACTCCCCATTCTGCCCTGTTGATAACGAAGAAATAGCAGACCTAAATCATATAATATTGACATGCACGCTTTACCGAATTCCACAAAATAATCTATATAATAGACTGACCAAACTAAAAATCCCACTGCCTACATCAATCATCTCCCTTATGAGAACTGAACGACAGGACGTGTATCAAGCTATAGCTCACTTCTTAAGGGACGCAGATATTACGATATAACCCAGGCAATTCAAGAGATCCATTATAGCTAAAACGCCCTAAAAACAGAACTACTTTAGGGATACAAAGTTTTAAGGTAAAATCCACAACCACCAAACATATAATACGAATTTCACCACATAGATGAGGTTTATTATCTTAAGTTAAAATTCTTAAAACACCAGCTGTTATTATACTATCTGTTCCACTGGTATTAAAATGTATATTATGCCAAATAATATTGTAAGTTAACATAACTAACAACTGACTCCATACCATCTGCACTATTGGTATTAGAAAAACTAGACAGAGACAATATATCCAAAATAGAGTTATTATACCACCTCACTATCAGAATTATTACAAAATTGTATATTAATAACGTAACACAATCATCAATAGTTATATCAACTCTGTACTATTGTTACAAATAAAAACTGCATAGAACTATCATGTCAAAATAATATTGTATAGAGCTGATATGTCAAAATAATTTTGTAATACAAACATTGTATAGAACTATTATGCCAAATAATATTGTAATACAACAATTGTGATCTGGCTGTATGGTAATTAGACCAAAAGCCATATAAATAAATAAAAAAAACCTAACCTGGTAATCCTACAGGTAGAGGGGACATACAGTTTAACGTGCAGTCTGACCAACAGAAGTGTGCTGGCGTACTTGGCATTACACAGGAAGCTGTACTTGTGGTGAAGGTTGGTCTAAGGACCTATGAAAATCCCCGTTGGGACAGGTGTAACAGCCCTCAAACCTAAACTTAAATGGAATTGTATTTTGTGAATCATTTGTAGTAGGCTGAAGATTGGTTGAATATGATCTGGTAAGTTTGTTTTGCAGTTTCCTGTAAATCAATGAATACGTATAGACTTTGTTTGTGAAAAGAAATTATTTAGAGGCCTTTTAATATGTTTAAGAACAGAATTGTGCAAGATAATTGTTTAAATGTTTGTAATTCCAAGTATTAATGCAAGTTACTATGTCTAAAGGACAATTTGCTACAGTTTAAAATGATTTCTGTGAATAATTTTGTGTTTAAGTACCTTTAATTTCCATTTCTGACCATTTTGTAATGATGGTAAATTATTGTGTATTAATTCTGATTGTTTTTAATATGTTTCAATTATTTAAGTATTGTTAATGTTCGAGAATTATCTGGCGGAAGCTTTTCAAGTGTTCTAGAAATCTCGATGTAGCTTATACAAAACAAACATCCGAGACAGAGAAACAATTTTTTTCGGCAAAGTTTTCACCGACTCAATTTACGACGGCCAAGAATTGTATTGTCTGTGGAAGAAGTGTTGTATACAATCGCTGGATTGTATGTATTCATGTAAACAGTATCGTTGACGCCGTGTTTTATGAAAATAAAAGCAAGTTTACAGTGAACTCTCTGGTGGACTGGTTATTTATCATATCAATTAAACCACGAACAATCTAATACAGGGATTCGAACCAGGGACCTTTCGACCTTCAGTCAGACTCCTTAACCACTGAGCCACTCTCCAGATACGTGCAATAGCCGATTTTCTTACAATTCTGTTAATAGCACGCTAAACATCCCGCACTTAATATATAGCTCTAATGACCTTGTTATAGAAGAGCTAAAACAATTTGGCATCATGTAAGAATGGCAATAGTTATACCTAAAAAGTTTTAGGTCTGTGATGCTTCTCAATGCTTGTCCATTTTCCCACCTCTGTAATTAATAACAATATTGAGCCAATATTATGTTCTTTGGTAGGGTCAAGCTTCATTCATATGTCTAAATTTTTGTGGGATTCACCATTTGCGCAAGTCCCTGGTAGACAGTAAGCTGTGGCAATGTCAAGCGCACGCTGGTCGCACTTGACTTGCGACAGAGATGAAGGACATGGAAGCAATACGTTGTTTCGCCAGACTCAGTACTCTCGTCACATGGCTCTTAGTTCCAACTTCTCTAAAGTCTGAAAAGTCTAGCCAAACAATTTCCTACCCTCTTCTTTACCCGCGACGACAGTTCTGAAAAGATCCATCCAAAGGTGCAGATGGACGGTTGGCCTAAATGTGTAAAGCAGAATGGGATCAATTAGAAGGAGAATAACAACTAAACTGTATCTAATAGGAAAGGGTAATCCCATTTAGGGCCTCGGTGATCTTGTTCGGGAGGGTGGTGTAATTTGTGTAGGTGTTCCATTTTTAAGGCCTTGGCTGCATGGCTGGCGCGCAGAATAAGTCACCTGCGTTTTGCTATACTAATGTGGTATGAAAGAAGAAAAATGAACGAAGACAAGTCATTTATGTTTTCTGTATGGTTCATTCCCGTGCAAACATCAGCAGCGGCGGATTTACTCATTCGTGTGCCGACCATAATCGTTTGCGACCCGACGGGAGCGTCCGCCTGTCTTTCAGGCGTTGTCTGTAAGCTCTCTAATGCACAGCATCGTTTATTTTTGGCTTTTTGATTCACCACGTGACGCTCTACGCTGTTTTTTTTTTTTTTTTTTTTTTTTTTTTTTTTTTTTTTTTTTTTTTTTAACTGCTTTACGTCTCTCAACAACGAGGTCTTTAGAGACGGGATTGGATGGGGGCAAGGAATGTGAAGGAATTCGGCCATGGCCTTTTTAAAGAAGCATCCCGGCATTTGACTTTAGTGATTTGGGAAACTACGCTGTTGTATGCGTTTACAGTACATTTAAATACGTATAAAATTCATATACAGAGGCATTTTGTCCAGACACATCGTTTTCATAACTTCCATTATGATTATTCAATCTTTTCAAGGATATAGTTGCTATTGAACTACATAGACAGTATTCGATAAGATGATTTCAATGATACCTCATCTAAAGTTCTATCAAATCACAGTCCAGAGTAATACTATTTTAACCAACTCCTCAAAACACGTCCATTTCTCCTTCCACTCTCCCCGCGCTGGGTCTATATTCTGCAATTCACAAAATTGCTGGTGCTAGCTCTGGGCATTCGAATCCAGGGGCGTAGCTACCATAGGGCTAGGCGGTGCAGTGCACCGGGGCCCCCACGCTCAGGGGGCCCCAAGCGCAGCTCAGAGGGCCTTCAGGGCAAATGGGCGACCTTCTTTTTAGCTCTGAGGGCCTTGTGAACCTAGATACGTACGCTACTGCAAATGGGCCCCCAAGAACAGCTCAGGAGGCCCCTACCAGCAACTTGGCAGAGCTAAAAAAAGGTTGCCCATTTTGCCTGAGGGCCCAATACAATTTTTTTTGCACCGGAGCCCTTGTTGACCTAGCTACGCCACTGTTCGAATCGCGAATAAAATGAGGGAAGAATTAATACAAATTAGCATTTGTACAACACGTAACTTCTCTAATCTTATATCTTCTGTCATAACAACACTAATAGCTTGGTGGAAGAAGTATTTCGTCCAACTCGTGTTGTTCCCAGGTTTTTCAGTAAATTCAAACAAAAACTACGTCTGTCTGCTAGACAATTTCAGCCCAATATGTGTCACTTATGTGACATATTCGTAAGGACTGTAGCAAGCAGTCACGAATCGAGCGGCTCTTCTCTGTACTTTCTCTGTATTGTCAATCAATCCCTTGCGATACGGATCCCAAATGGCAAAACAATATTTCAGATGTGGACGCGTGAGGTTTTTTTTTGTTTTTTACTATATCTCGTTTATATACGCGTTAAAATCTTCAAAATTCGACCAGTGAATCGCAGCCTAGAATTAGATCTACCTACGACCGAATTTATCTGCAGGTCTCATTTCATATTGTTTTGTACTATTAGGCGCAAATACTTCAGTTAATCAACCATGCCAATAACTAAACTGTTTACTTTGTACTCCTGAACTAACGTATTTTATTTTTTGGTTATGAGCATTGCCTTACACTTTTATAACTTAATGTAAGTTGCCATTGATCGCATCATTCCGAAATAATATTTAGATCGCGCTGACCTTTTAAGCAACAGCGGGTCACGTCATGTGTGTGTGTTTTGGCGTTTATGAGATATTAAAATTTCAAACGTTATATTAAAATATAACGCTCGATTTTCTGGTTTTGGCTTTACATTCGGAAGGACGCAGGTTCGAATCCCTGTCCTACAATCCAGGTTTCGGAATTCGATGGTTTCCAAAAGCACGCCAGGTGAATACTGGGATGGTGCCTTCAATAGGTCATGGTCACCAATTCTTCCCCTCCCCCTCCTCCGGACTTGTAGTCCTCAGTCCCTTGCTCTACTGACTGGGCTACGAGGTGTTGCCTAAAACTTCCCGATAAAGCAAATTAGCACCGTATCTTGTTAATCTCCAACAGCTTCAGAATATGTGTAGAATGCAAGCTTGAAGTTCGTAATGGTAAGCTCTCATGAACCTCAAACACGCATTGAATCTACATTGTAAAATCATCTTTATTCCAACATAACTTTGACTTGAGGAAACAGGGGAAG
Source organism: Vandiemenella viatica (assembly GCA_031002005.1). Classification (NCBI taxonomy): domain Eukaryota; kingdom Metazoa; phylum Arthropoda; class Insecta; order Orthoptera; family Morabidae; genus Vandiemenella; species Vandiemenella viatica. The sequence goes on along the minus strand of CM061921.1, from coordinate 231,446,232 downwards.
CTTCGTGGAACCAAATCAGTTGACTGTGGTGACTAAGGAACAACCGCCACGATGTTTTTCGTGTAAACTGCTGTACGAGGAGAGCGGTTTGTGGTCTAGCGTTATCTAGCACGTAAATATTCTTCCCGGAATCAAATCCGTCCTCTCTAAACGTATGACACTTGTACGTCACTCAATGCAACGATCATTAAGCCAGCAGAGTACGACTGCAGAAATAGTAGGTCCCACTTAAGTATATTCTCTCCACGTGGGAAGTCATCAGATCTGTCACATTCGTGTCAATCTATTAATTCCGAATTTCGCTGTCGATGCAGCCGTCAAGTTTTCTTCTTACCAAGTATTCTGAACACCGTGACTTATTTCCTTCTCGTTCTTGATAACAGAGAAATAGAAACGACGAATGCTCTCGTAAAGCTCGTGGCTCTAAAGAATAGGCGATAAGCTTTTATAACTAAGCGATATACAGTACAGGAGAGCGGAACATTAAATACCTGCCTGTCAACTGTTTCCATTTGCTACCTGCGTTGTAAATGCTTCTCTTGTTCACAGGGATGCATCATTGATGGGGATCGTCCATAAACTATGTTTTGGCCTCCTTTGAATCCCCCCTCCCGCCCACTTAGCCCGACGTGGCTTTTGTCTCTAACCCCCCCCCCCCTCCCTTCCCCAGCTTGGCTCGAAAGCTTTTTTTCCCTATCGTTTCCAGAAGACATTTTGTACTGTTTTCTCGTGTCAGACCATCATAATTCACATACGGGTATAATTAAATGACGGAAATAAATATTCACATGCTGTTCTGTGATCTGTACCCCAATTTGACTGTGACAAATAACATGAATGAAATGCTACGTGGCTTGGCTCGGATCCCCCCTCCCATCCCACATAGCCCAGCGTTGTTTTCCAGCCAACCCCTCCCCTCCCCCCCCTAGATTGGACCACGTAGTTTATATACGGCCCCAAATCGCTGATTCATCACGGAGAGGGGAAAATTTTTTTGGTGAGGGGTGGAAGGTAAGCGTTGTATGTAAATGATGATTAGTTATTACGGGACGTCCATAAATTACTTTGAGGTAAAATAAGGGGGGATCCGGCGAAATCTCACCAAATCTCACCGGGGGGGGGGGGGGGCAACGGAAATCACACGTGAGGTTTTCGAAATTTTTTTCGGAGTGTCTACAAATGACGCGAAAGTCGATTTTAGGGGGGTATTTTTTCGAAAAGTGGGGGTGTAATCGGTTTCGGAAGGAGTGAGACCTAAAAAAATGGTCTCAAAAAGTTACGAACGCGATTTCTAGGGGGGGGGGGGGTTCACGGACAAGATCTTACCAGAGGAGGGGGGGGGGGGTCGGGCCAGATCTCACGAAGTCTCACCAGAGGAGGGGGGATCCGTAAATCCGGAAAAACACCTCACGTAATTTATGGATGCCCCCTTATCTTTCTTATAAGATAAAAATTCGGAAAAGGAATGTGTAATGAAGTAATTAATGCTGTTTTGTATTTGTTTTGCTTTGTTGCTCGATGTCCAGGTAATTAGTACCGACAGAAGATTAGGGACAATGAACAGGAAGGAATTCAGCCATGGCAGTTTGTAGAAACCATCTTGCCGTTTGCCTGGAGTGATTTCAGGTAGCCGTGGATAATCGAAATCTGGATGACCATATCGATGTCGAATAAGCGCACTCCCGAATACAAAGCTCACCACCCAGGCTCCGTTTGGTATTATTAATTACACACGTATTATGTGAAATTACATGATTACTAAGCCCGCCATTGTGAGTCAGTGCGCTGAGGCGCCACACACTGCGTAAGAGAGGTACAACGGGGTCGGGCACGAGCCCGTTTACTCGTGTACCGGCCGTCCTGACTGCAGTTTTTAGGTGGATTTCCGCAGTCATCAACGCAATTCCCAAATATCCGCCTCATAAACTACACATTTCTCGAACAAAAAAATACACTGTAGTTACACGTTTCACCGGCAGATGACAGCACTTCACTCCCCGCTTAGTACGATATTGCAGAAGGTATAAAATTCTTGGCGTCAAAAAGGGCACGCGGCAGTAAAACAATAGCTCCAAATTTGACCATGCCAACGATGAATAAAACTCATTGAAGGCAGCCGACCCCAAAATGTTCGGAAAAGGTGGTGAAGAATAAAAAGTTGCATGGTTACTAAGTAAAAAAAAAATATTTTTTAAAGAACGTAAATGTGTTGTTCCAGATCTGGAGACGATTACCGCGTGTGTTGAATTGTTAGTAAATAAACGCCAAAGCAACTGTCTTTTGTTTTATTGCCGTAAGGGGGCGTCCATAAATTACGTGAGGTGAAATAGGGGGGGGGGTCCAGCGAAATCTCACCAAGGGGAAGAGGGGTCAACGGAAATTTCACGTGAGGTTTTGGAAATTCTTTTGGACTGTAGAGCTAAAAAAAACGTCTACAAATGACGCGAAAGTCATCAGAATGGATAGAAACATCCAACAAGCCGGAGTGTGAAGTGTTAGAAGTCTGAATAGAGCAGGAAGATTAGAAAACTTAAAAAGGGAGATGGAACGACTTAAGTTAGATGTTGTTGGGATTAGTGAGATTAAATGGAAGGACGCACAGGAATTCTGGTCTGAGGAATACAGGAAAATTAGCACACAAGCTGTCAATGGAGTAACTGGTGTAGGATTTTTAATGAATAAGAGAACAGGGAAACGTGTGAGTTATTATGAACAGTTTAGCAACAGGATTATTTTGATGAGGTTAGAAACTAAGCCCGCCCCAACCACATTACGGGGTGTCCATATATTATGTGAGGTGAAATGGGGGGGGGGGATCCAGCGAAATCCCACCAAGGGGGAGGGGGGGAGGTGCCTACAAATGACGCGAAAGTCAATTTTAGGGGGGTATTTCGTCGAAAAGTGTGTGTGTAACCGGCTTTGGGAGGGTGAGATCTAAAAAAAAAAGGGTCTCAAAAAGTTGCGAGGGCGATCTATAGGGGGGGGGGTTCTCACGGGACCCAGATATCACCAGAGGGGGAGGGGGATCGGACCAGATCTCACCAAGTCTCACCAGAGAGGGGGGGGGGGTCCGAAAATCCGGAAAACACCTCACGTAATTTATGGGTGCCCCCTAAGCATTTTGCCTTGTTTCGAGGTATCATCAGCGAAGAATTATTTACAATCAATTTGTAACTGCCCATTTCCGCTTTCCTTACAAAGCAAGTTCCTTTTGGAGACTTCTGTCCAGCTAATATCACTGTTGATGTACGCACTTCACAGTTGATACACCGCCAGAGAGGATAAAAAATAATGTAACCTTATTCCTCCGAATAATACGAGGTCGCGGGTGCTCTGAAACCACGATAAATATTTCGGCTACCAGAAATCCGAACAGCAGTTTTTGCACTGAGCGTAGTTGGCGAGCGTTATCGTTCTGACCTCGCATTTGGGTAGACGTGAGTTCGAATACCCGTCCTGACATTCAGATTTGGGTTTTCCATGGTTCCCCCAAATCACTCCAGGTGAATGCCGGGATTGTTCCTTCAAAAGGCTATGGCTGGGTTCCTTCCCATTCCTTGCCCCCGCTCCTTTTCAGCCTCTAATAACCTTGACGTCGATGAGGCGTATATCCAGAATGAAAAAAAAAAGATTAACGATGATTTGGGATAGCGTGAAGGATACTGACCCAGAGAATGACTCCGCAACATCTTCGATACGCTGCGATCGTAAATGGGACGTCAGAAATGCCCGTAACTACAGAAGTGGCCGTTTTCATTAGTCCAGTTTCAAGCAATTATTAGCAAAATTGAGTCTGTTACAGTTTCCCCCCCCCCCTTTTACAGCGTTACGAAGCCTGTTGTTGGTAATTAGAGGGACCTTGTGACTGAAGGTAACAGATCAGAACAAAGGGGAGTTGTGTACTCGTAAAACTGAATGCAGCTGCCGCCAGTATTCTTATGGTTGATGTCAGAGAGTAGAGCAGCTTACTCACTAGTGAATCACGTGGGAGTGTCAAGGTGCCAAGTTACTCGCTGGGTTACAGATATTCCTTGAAACTTTGCTGGCGAAGGAAACTGTACGTGGAGTACTTCCACAGCATCAGTATAAACTTTTCCACTACTCATTTCTGTTCAGTTATAATCACTTTTCATTACTGTTCAGTTATAACCACTAATGCATTCCTAACAAGTCCCGCTTTACGAAGCTGTATAATTAAAATTAAAGAAACGTAAAATTCTAACTGGTCTTACTTAGGAATATAGTACAAGTTTGTTTACTAACGAATCTTTTAAAGCTTGAGACTGGCGTTTGGGAGGACGTGGGTTCGATATTCAAGCAGCTATCCTGATTTGGATTTCCCGAAATCCCTCAGGCGAAGGCCGGTATGTTTCCTTCTTAAGGTCATGGCTGATTTCCTTCCCCGCCCTGATAATATCGTCTCCACTCTTTAATCACATAGACGTCGAAATACTGTAAAGCCCTAAGAAAAAATAAGGTTATAACCACTAATGCTTAAATCCTACTTTACTATGATGTATAATTGTAATGAAAGAAACAAATAAAATCGTACTCATCGTATGCAGGAAGATATTACAAAAGTTGAGTTTATTTACTTTATACTGTCTTATCTATTCAGTTTCTGTTTTCACCTGATCGATGATGCTTTAAAACTTTACGAGTAATGATATAAACATAGACGGGTGCAATGCACAAAATATCTAGCTGCGGTGTCAACGGCATTTCTCAGACGTTTCCAATCTAGTATTGAGAAGATTATGATGACTAACGCTAAAGAAAAGTATTCATCGATTCTTCCTTCACTACATTTGACACAGAAAACTAAATTATAAAAATAATAAATTGAAAACTATTGTTATCAGAAGATCGTGAATAACTGCAAAGTTGTTTTCCTGCCGAACTTCTTAATTGGTCAGTTTTTATCCACCACTTGAGCTGTGACCAATAAGACGCCACTCGGTATAAGGCGTCCAGATTCAAATCTCTAGTCTGACACTATCGGCCGTGCGGTTTTTTTCCTTATGGCTTGACGCCTCGTCCAATCGTAGTCATTAGAAGCGAAAAATGACTGGGAGCAAGAAACAAGAAGGGATTCTGCCATAGCCTATTGGAGGAACCATCCCAACACTCGCCTAAAGTAATTATGGAACAACTATGTAAAACCGAAATCTAGTTGGTTGAACGGGGATTTGAAACAGTGTCTTCCCGAATGGCAGGCTGTATTCGATAGACTTTTCTTTTTAGCAGCTAAGCAAATTCTGAGACAGTCCTGCTGAAGTTTCGTTTAAAAAAATACACAACGCATTAATACATTAACAGTTATCACATTTACCATATAGGGTATAGTTTACACTATTCGGAGACAAATGGAGATACATATATTCTTTCGTTGTCTGAATTAACAACTAGATAAGGCAAAGTGGGAACTGCTCTAGTATTTCAGTCTTCACGATACGACTTGGAAATTCCTTCCAAAGATGAATCTGATGTGGCACAATAAAAATAAGTAGCATTTTTTTTGTCTCGTACGGTTCGATAAGGTAATTGGCTCACAGTAGATGCCCGAATTCTTTCGCTTCCTCGAAAAAGCAACTGTAAGCACGTCAGTCAACATTCCATCCAGAAAAGTATTACGATGTACTTGATAATCATCGTAAGTTGAATTTTAAATCGACATTGATTCTCGAAGTTTTCTCGGACGGTAAAGGATTTAGTATTTGGTGGAATTGGAGGCGTGTGAGAGAAAATCCTAGAAATGAATCACCCTTCCAGGAAAAGTGTGAATATAATAGAACGCTTAAAGAAGGAAACCTTTACTCGAGTTGATAACTGATGGAATTCATTCACGTTTCTGGCTGAACTAGAAACTCGATTTAGCGTGGCGTTACGGTGAATTTCTGCTTCGTCGCCATCTTCAGCTGAAAATTAAAATAGAAATGGACCCTGCTGAAAACGACGCGCAAACTTAACTAGAAACATGACAAAAAAATCGAAAAATACAGTATTAATTATAACACATTAGCTCCTCTAGGACTGGGCCGGCGTTAGGGAGGGGTAAGCAGGTCTAATGTACCCGGGCCCGCCGGCTGATGGGGGGTCCCGAACACCGGCTAGGGGCCTCCAGGCCTCGAAGTCAACAATCCGCTTATTGTCGCCCGACTAGTTTGTAGAGCTAAAAAGAAAAGTTGCCATTTTACCCCGGGCCCGAAATTCCTAGTGCCGGCCCTGCCTCTAGGAACACAGAAGAGTTCCAATAGAATCTATTAAACTTGAGTGGTATTCTTACATTGACCTGTTAAAATGAGAGACGTCGGGCGGAATATCTCTTAAGCGAAGAGAAACCACACAATGGCTATTGCATATACGCTGAAACTTTTGTTAATACGTAACTGATTTAGTTTGTTATGCGACAAGATGTCCACCTACTATTTTTAACCTTTATCACAAGCATAACTGAGATAACGAGCATGGTAGGTGAGCTGTAACATTGTGACCTCACATTCAGGAGAACGCGGGTTCAAATCCCGTACGCCCATCTATGTTTCGGTTTTCCATGGTATACCGAAACCACTCCAAGCGAACGCTGGGCTAGTTCCTGGCCGAATTTTTTTCCCGTTCCTATTCCCAAAACCTTTCCCACCTCTAATGACCTCGACATCGATAAGGCATAAATCCCCCCCCCCCCAAAAAAAGAAAAACATAGCCAATATGCTGCGTATGTTATCCCTAGCCTCGGATATTTCACTCTATCACAATTGACTTAAGACAAATTCCATAAGATGGCGTACTTGCATTCATTCGTCATCACAAATAGACTCAAATAACAGAGCGTGGTTGGTAAACGGTAACGCTCTGGCCTCGCATTCGGGAATACGTGGTTTCTAATCCCCTTCCGGCCATCCGGATTTGGGTTTCCCCAGATCACCGCAGGTGAATGCCGGGATGGTTCCACCAAAAGGGCATGGTCTAATTCCTTCCCATTCTTTGCGCCCAATCCTATCCCGCCTCTAATGACGTCAACGAGGCGTAAAGCCAGAAGCAAAAAAAAAGGGGGGTGGATCTCAACTAGAACAGTATACAGTAGGACTGGTAATCTGTTTGACTCCATGCAAGCACAATACAGAAGATATGAAATAGTAAATGAGGTCTCTTTAATTACAGTATTAATAATAATTAACTGAACGCTTGTAAGTACGTGACTATTGAAGGTACTAATTTAAAAGCGTCACCGAGCTAATTCTTAGTAGAGTGAGGTAAAAAAAATGCACGCACAGAAGTTTTTGGAAGAGGTAAAATCTATTTACGAAAAACCCTTTGGCGAAAGTTGAAGCTTATAGGAACGTCGTCTCGCCTTAATCACCTCGACGTCGACGAGGAGAAACTTCGTGAGAAATACTATGCGTTACTCGTCTGAAACGAACAGAGAATGATATAAAAAATTTATTTTTCTGCAATTCCCCCCCCCCTCCAAAAATATGAAAATTGTCGCTAAATTTAAGACAAATGAATTTAATCTCTAGTAATTTAAAGATCAGGAACTTTGTGACAGGAGCAATAACTGATCTACAAAGAATTGTATTAAATTTTTTTCCGCTCTGCGATAGAAAGAACGGAGGAAATTATTCCAAAAATTTTAAGCCAAGCTATTTTAAAATCTATTTGTTTACACGAAGACTAGAAACACGTAAAATCATTTTTGGAAAGACTTCAGCCAATTCTTAGTAGAGCGAGGTAAAAAAATACACACACAGAAGTTTTTGGAAGAGGTAAAATGTATTTACGAAAAACACTTTGGCGAAAGTTGAAGCTTATAGGAACGTCGTCTCGCCTTAATCACCTCGACGTCGACGAGGAGAAACTCCGTGAGAAATACTATGCGTTACTCGTCTGAAACGAACAGAGAATGACATAAAAATTTTCTTTTTCTCCAATCCCCCCCGCCCCCCAAATATGAACGTCGTCGCTAAATTTAAGGCAAATGAATTTAATGTCTAGTAATTTACAGATCAGGAACTTTGTGACAGGAGCAATAACTGATCTACAAAGAATTGTATTAAATTTTTTTCCGCTCTGCGATAGAAAGAACGGAGGAAAATATTCCAAAAATTTTAAGCCAAGCGATTTTAAAATCTATTTGTTTACACGAAGACTAGAAACACGTAAAATCATTTTTGGAAAGATTTCAGCTAATTCTTAGTAAAGCGAGGTAAAAAAATACACACACAGAAGTTTTTGGAAGAGGTAAAATGTATTTACGAAAAACACTTTGGCGAAAGTTGAAGCTTATAGGAACGTCGTCTCGCCTTAATCACCTCGACGTCGACGAGGAGAAACTCCGTGAGAAATACTATGCGTTACTCGTCTGAAACGAACAGAGAATGACATAAAAATTTTCTTTTTCTCCAATCCCCCCCGCCCCCGAAATATGAAAGTCGTCGCTAAATTTAAGGCAAATGAATTTAATGTCTAGTAATTTAAAGATCAGGAACTTTGTGACAGGAGCAATAACTGATCTACAAAGAATTGTATTAAATTTTTTTCCGCTCTGCGATAGAAAGAACGGAGGAAAATATTCCAAAAATTTTAAGCCAAGCGATTTTAAAATCTATTTGTTTACACGAAGACTAGAAACACGTAAAATCATTTTTGGAAAGATTTCAGCTAATTCTTAGTAGAGCGAGGTAAAAAAATACACACACAGAAGTTTTTGGAAGAGGTAAAATGTATTTACGAAAAACACTTTGGCGAAAGTTGAAGCTTATAGGAACGTCGTCTCGCCTTAATCACCTCGACGTCGACGAGGAGAAACTCCGTGAGAAATACTATGCGTTACTCGTCTGAAACGAACAGAGAATGACATAAAAATTTTCTTTTTCTCCAATCCCCCCCGCCCCCGAAATATGAAAGTCGTCGCTAAATTTAAGGCAAATGAATATAATGTCTAGTAATTTAAAGATCAGGAACTTTGTGACAGGAGCAATAACTGATCTACAAAGAATTGTATTAAATTTTTTTCCGCTCTGCGATAGAAAGAACGGAGGAAAATATTCCAAAAATTTTAAGCCAAGCGATTTTAAAATCTATTTGTTTACACGAAGACTAGAAACACGTAAAATCATTTTTGGAAAGATTTCAGCTAATTCTTAGTAGAGCGAGGTAAAAAAAAATACACACACAGAAGTTTTTGGAAGAGGTAAAATGTATTTACGAAAAACACTTTGGCGAAAGTTGAAGCTTATAGGAACGTCGTCTCGCCTTAATCACCTCGACGTCGACGAGGAGAAACTCCGTGAGAAATACTATGCGTTACTCGTCTGAAACGAACAGAGAATGACATAAAAATTTTCTTTTTCTCCAATCCCCCCCGCCCCCGAAATATGAAAGTCGTCGCTAAATTTAAGGCAAATGAATTTAATGTCTAGTAATTTACAGATCAGGAACTTTGTGACAGGAGCAATAACTGATCTACAAAGAATTGTATTAAATTTTTTTCCGCTCTGCGATAGAAAGAACGGAGGAAAATATTCCAAAAATTTTAAGCCAAGCGATTTTAAAATCTATTTGTTTACACGAAGACTAGAAACACGTAAAATCACTTTTGGAAAGACTTCAGCTAATTCTTAGTCGAGGTAAAAAAATACACACACAGAAGATTTTGGAAGAGGTAAAATGTATTTACGAAAAACCCTTTGGCGAAAGTTGAAGCTTATAGGAACGTCGTCTCGCCTTAATCACCTCGACGTCGACGAGGAGAAACTTCGTGAGAAATACTATGCGTTACTCGTCTGAAACGAACAGAGAATGACATAAAAATTTTCTTTTTCTCCAATCAACCCCGCCCCCGAAATATGAAAGTCGTCGCTAAATTTAAGGCAAATGAATTTAATGTCTAGTAATTTACAGATCAGGAACTTTGTGACAGGAGCAATAACTGATCTACAAAGAATTGTATTAAATTTTTTTCCGCTCTGCGATAGAAAGAACGGAGGAAAATATTTCAAAAATTTTAAGCCAAGCGATTTTAAAATCTATTTGTTTACATGAAGACTAGAAACACGTAAAATCACTTTTGGAGAGACTTCAGCTAATTTTTCTCAGTTTTTTTAGACCTTTCTCACATGTTATCGCTTGTATGATTATGTTAAAAAGACATAAATAGCTGCGAACGCAATTTCGTGGACGACAGCAGAGAGAGGCTGAGTTGCTTTGTGTACTCACTGTGCGTGTGGACGGGTCGGCTGCTGGCTGCAGACTGAAGCCAGGAACGCTTGGCTTTACTTTGCCGCGACTGCGCGACACCCACACACAAACACATCAACACCGGCAAGCAACCGCAGCGGACACCAACCACGCAGCGTCCTATGTGTTAATACTTATTCTTACGGCCTAAATCGTCGAGGTGAGAATGGACTGGGGACAAGGAACGGGAAGTAATTCGAACCGGCGTCCTCCGGTGAGAAAATTTCGCGAATCATATACGATGAACAGAGAGGTTGGTGGTTTGAAGTACGGTGAGAGCAAGTGTTTATTTGTCAAATGAAATAGGTTCTTAGCAAAACTCTTACGACTTACGAAACAATTAGAAATGATGAAATGTCTCCCTAATAGAAACAAAAATATCCGAAAACTTTTTTACTCTAGAAAACACACACATTTTTTTCAATTTCTCTGTGATATTTGGTTCTTCTATCCAGCGGTAATGCGATCACTCCCTAGAGACGCCAGCGAAACCTAATAACTTTGAATTTTTAAAATTTATTTATTGCTTTACGCCTCGTCGACGGCTAAGGTCATTAGAGGCGAGATGGCATTGGGGACAAGGAACAGGAAGGAATTCAGCACATGGCTTTTGTTGAAGGAAGTATCCCGGCATTCGCCTGGAATTATTTGGGGAAACCATGGAAAACCCAAATCTGGATGCCCGGACGGGGATTGTTCATAATTTTCGAAAAATTCATTTCTTAATTAATGATGTAACCAAAAGGGAGAACTTAATCTTTAAAATGATACCTCGACTTTGGTTAAGTATGAAGGGAGAAAGAAGGCTTGTAACAATATATATATATATATGATACGTCTTTGGTATTGTTTTCAACAAATGGTAGATAAAATTTTGTACATTCAACTATATTTGAATAAAAAACTTAAATAGATTTTAACATCACAGAGAAATGAAGAAAAGAAGTAACATGCGTAAGTCATATAGTAACTAAGTAATTTAAATATTAATAGTATGGTAACAGCTATCCTATTTTACTGCATCAGATTATACTTTGATAGCGGCAAGAGAATTAATAGGAATTTTATTTTACTAATAATGCATATTCAAACTCCTAAAAAAAATGTTTCTGTATTCGGTTTAAACCCTAAGGAACTAATTAATATCAGTGTCTAAAACCAGCCCTAATTTATATTCTAGGTATTAGGCTATACAGAAGCAGTAAACATAAAAATGATGTCAAGAAACGGTAACTGATTTTTATAGATTAAGTTCTCAGCTTTGGTTACATCGTTAATTAAGAAAGGAAGTTTTTGAAATTCTTCCCGTAAATGACAAAATTATGATCGATCAAGTTCACGGTTATGCGATAGTTCAGAGTCAAGTTACTAGGCTGCGCTGGAGTAGATAAGGAATGATCACATTACCACTAGATAGCAGCACAACATAAAACAGAGATATTGATAAACCGTGTGTGTTTTCTAGGGTAAGAAGCTTTTCGGATATTTTTGTTACTGTCAGGGAAACATTTCATCATTTCTCTACTTGTTTCGTAGCACGTGACAAGTGTTTTACTAAGTACCTGCTTCAGTTCAGAAATAAACGATTTCTACAAATGAATCTGTTCCTCTTTCATTCTACTACAACCTCGCTAGTCATCGTATATCTTTTCGCACGGGCCACCTATTTTTAATTTAATCTCAATTGTGATTGAGCAGACTCGCTCCGGTGACAATGTCCCTCCACTTCCCCATGAAATTATTTTTCACCACCCACTTACTTTTGCCCTTTTCGAGTTCCAACAATAAAGTCCTTCAGTGTTTTGGTAAAGTGTTCATCATTTCACTCGGTAATTTATTCCAGTCGCTGATTCCCTTACCTACAAAAGAGACCGAGTGTGGTGGGTGAACGGTTAACGTTCTGGCCTCGCATTCGGGAGGACGCGGGTACGAATCCCAGTCCGGGCATCCAGATTTGGGTTTTCCATGGTTTCCCCAAATCACTCCAGGCGAATGCTGGGATGCTTCATTCAAAAAGGCCATGGCCGAATTCCTTCCCGTTCCTGGTCTCCAGTCCCCTCCCGCCTTAGCAAACAGGAAAAAAATAAACCTACAAAAGAAAATTCTCCCCCTACCTTTCGCCTGAAATTAGACACCAGCTCATGGTTATGAACATCTTTCCCCTTCACGGTACAACTTCTAATCCTACTAATTTCCACCCATGCATCATCGTGATTATAAGCCTCGTACAATCCAAAAACTCTCTTCGCCCGCCTTCTGTTTTCTAATGACTCCCAACCCAGCTCTTTTGTCATATCGGTTACTGATTGCGTTCCGTGAAAAAATGCGAAGAGAAGATACGTAATTGCACCATAACTGTATCAGATTCGAAGACAAACCGAAGTTAATTTATTTTATTTAAAAATAGATGTTCGCTTGGCTTTTAGATTTGAGAATCAAATTAGTTACAAGACCGAAAAGATTCATTTCGATGTACATTAACAAATATTTAAAAAAACGTAGCACACATCTCATAATATACTGTTGAGCGTTGAGTGGAACACGAAAGAAATTTTCGCTTTGGGCAGGAAGAGAAGCCATTGGCAATGAAAAAACAGTATTGACGAATTGCATACTTTTAAGTTCTAAGGAACGACAATTTTAACCCACGTCAAGGAGTTTTGCGGCAGCGTCGTCTCGGAAACCACTGAGATAAGAACAGCCGATTACAGGGCACCAGTGGAATTCAACACAGCACTACAATCACCATGTCGAATGGCGGATAACTGGACTAAGGCTAAGAATTTTTTGTTCGACAACTATCTCTTTTTTTATTTTTACTGAACTCGACTGACGGTGTTGAATATGCTATTTACGAAACAGAAAACTTATTTTAGTTCAGCTAAATATTCCAATATAACTTTTCCCTCGTACCCCAAAATTCTGTAAATTAATCCATTCATTGACTTAAAATTATGAGGTGGAATCAAATACAGTCTTTTGATGTGATAGCTAGTCCACAATGCACTTGACTGGATATCGTGAATAGTCCCTTTCAAATAATGCGATTTTGATAATAATAATAATTCCGTTTGTACGTAATAACCTGGTGACAGGTTTTCTACTGGCTGCGCATTCCGCCCCTGTCGTAGCCGCCTTAACCTAACCCGGCAAACCTGCCAGGTACAGGGGACCTACAGTTTAACGTAGAATCCAAACCATGGAAGCGTTCTGGTGTACTTCACATTGCACAGCAGGCTGTGCCAGAGGTGAAGGTCGGGTTAAGTGCCAATGAAAATCCCCGCCGAGACAGGGATTCTAACCGGGACCTTTCGATCTCCAGTCAGACGCCTTAACCACTGAGCCACCAGATTGGTTTTGATGACATCCGCCTATTGAAAGTTCTTCATAGACGAGCCAATTTACAGCAAAGGTGGAAGGTTTGACCAGGCGTGGTTATTGAGCAGTAACGTTCGGGCCTCGCTTCCGATAGGAGCCAGGTTCGAATTCCTGTCCGAGCATCCAGAAAACGCTCCAGGAGAATGCTTGAATGGTTCATTCAAAAGGCCATGGCCAAATTCCATCCTGTTCCTTACCCCCCCTCCTTTCCAGCCTCTAATAGTGTCGACGAGGCGTAAAGTCAGAAGGTATATATAGCTGGAGGGAAAGCGTAAGTGCGATATTGAATGAATTGGGTTTAAAAGACCTAGAACACCGAAGGCGTTGCTCTCGACAGAAGCTGATTGAAAAATTCACTACTGACCTATTTCAGGATGACGCAAACACATGGTACAACCAGCTACATTCATACCTGTATCTAGAAATGACCGAGAAAATAAGATATGAGAAATCAGAGCCAGAGCCGATTCACTTCTATAATCTTTTTTTCCACGAAGGATTAGGGAGTGGAATAGGAAGGAGTTATCGAGCGAGAGATTTCCATGGCTTTCCCAGATAGCTACAAGCGAATGACGGGATAGTTCCTAAAAATAGTCCTTGGGCGCCTCCTGCCATATCCCGTATATCTCTTCCTATGAACAATTGATTACACATTAGGACTGGCGTAATACACCATCCGCCACCTACATTTAGTGAATCGCGGAGTAATAATAATAATAGTAATATCCCCTTTCCTTCACTAGCTTTGTTCGTCTTGCATTGTTTCTACTGTTTGTCAGTAGTGACAAAAATGGACGAAGCGTCATTTACAGTAAAAGAATAATTTATAAACACTTAAAGGAGCTGGCTGAATGGTTAAACACGAAATCCATTATAAAATAAATATAACATCGGATAGGGCCTAATTCTTAGACACGTTCGATAGTACTGCACATGAATACGTATTTCTCCCACCTCGCCCTTTATTTCCGCCGGGGTTAATGAAACATCCTTGGATTCGGCACGAATCTATCCTGTGATGCTAGTTGTATCGAATTTGACATCTGAACTTAGTCTATTGGGTGACATTGGTTTCACGAAGGTCACATGCTTTGGCAGTGACAGTCTGGGAACACGAAATATTTACATCATGGATTTTGCCCTCCAGTAAAGTAGAGAAGGGCGACGGATAGTTATTTTTACGGTACCACAATGTGGTCATATAGAATATCCCACCATATCCTAACCTTGGGATTATCGCTGGCAGTCGCTGACTAACAAGCTTTCATAATCTTCCCATAATTATTAACGATCGGTTTCGTGACAAGGTCCTGAGCTAAGTTCTCTGACGTAATCTCGTCAGAAGCAGGGGAATGCGCCATGGCTCTGATCCTACGAAAAGCTCTCTGTACCACATAAGATGAAGAGGCGAAAGAGTCTGAATACTCACCGACGTTGAACTTTATAACTAAATCATTAAGGCTACTCCAAGTTAAATTAATTTCCCGTAAATTACCCGCACATACAACACTGTGTTGTTAGTATCAGCAACCATGTCCAACTATTTCCTCAATTTACTGTAACGAATTTCACTTTACTAATATGCGATATAGAACAGTCTTCCATTCATTTACCCTTTTGTGATCTTCCCATATCACTCTCATTAGCGTCCCAGATTCCCTGAAGGCATCCAACCAATCTATCTACACATCAAAAGTTTCGACATACGTTCCTAAATTAGAAGTCTGTTTCTATATGTGAATTTAATTCTTCACAATATGGTTTTTTCCGTACGATTAATACATAAACTATAGTCACACAGACTATTAAAGAGTTAACAACGAGTTCAATTGAGCATGAACTATAAAAACAAAAATTGGTTCCTTGAATTAATATGCACTATTTTTCTTCAAA
The DNA here is from genome assembly GCA_031002005.1 of Vandiemenella viatica. NCBI lineage: Eukaryota > Metazoa > Arthropoda > Insecta > Orthoptera > Morabidae > Vandiemenella > Vandiemenella viatica. The sequence goes on along the minus strand of CM061921.1, from coordinate 231,430,722 downwards.
TCTTACCTGTTGTGGGCACATTCTTACCAACGCACTACCAGTTTTCTAACTTTTCATCAAAAAAATTTGCGTGTACTTAAAAAAATGCGCGCGGAGTCTCGAAACTCTTCGTTGTTGGAAAATTTCTTTCCACTAAATCTTTTTTGAGAGTTCTAAACAAATGATAATCACATGGTAACAAATCTTGACTATAGGGATAATGATCCAAAATTGTCCGTTGTGGTTCTTCCAATTACGCATGCAAAGCTCTGTAGATTAATGGGTCCAAGAGTTAGCGTATAGAACCTAACATTGCCAAAGACTTCACAATAGTTTTTAGCGCTTACTGCTCGTCGTTTAAACAAGAAACCAATTTTTATAACATCTTTAGCATCCCATTAAAGACTAACGAGTTGTGATCAGAGCAGCTTCCCCTTTTGCATGCCATTCTCGGCATCGTTTCTGGAGTATAGCGATTTACCTATCATTCATTACATGTGAGAATTGTCGTCAATGATCCCCTCCTGGTGCAAAACACTCCATAAGCCTCGGAGAAATTTCAGCTCTTATAGCTTTCTGATTTGCTTGTGGCAGTCATAAGTCAATCCCATGTGTTAACAATTATAAATATAAAATAATGTATTTATTTATTTGTATTACGAATTATAAATGTGCATTCTAATGCTAGTTTATGAGTATCTCTGAAAGTAAGGAATCGAAAAAAAAAAAAAAAGTACAAATTCCAGAATGGAGAAGCTTGGGATAGCGTTAGAATACAGCGGCAGCCTGGACGAAGCTCAAAAAATCAGTTAGCTGTACTGTAAGTGGAAAAACCAAGAGTGGTGTGTGCATGGTAACGTTCTGGCCTCTAATTCGGGAGGACGCGGGTTCGAATCCCCGTCTCGCCATTCAGATTTGGTTTTTACATGGTTTCCACAAATCAGGCGGATACCAGCATGGTTCCTTCAAAAAGGCCATGGCCAAATTCCTTCCCATTCTTTGATCCCCGTTCTTTACCTCCTTTAAAGAACTCGACATTGACGATGCGTAAAACCAGAAGCAAAAAAAAACAAAAACAAACAAACAAAAAATATGAAGTTTGTTATGGCAGCGGACGAATAAGCCAAGAAGAAGTGAAAATTATTAGTTTTTAATTAATTATGAAAAGATGAAAAGTTGTGAAATTAAAGTTGTGTTCGGTTTAACTTACAAAGTTATCGCTGGAAGCTTAATCGACTGGTATTGTGATAATACAAACGGGAGAGACGAGGAGTTTCGGAAATTGTAATCCGACAGGTATCATCATAGGTCATCTTTGTTAAATGATGAGTTGATGACATAAGATGTTCTCGTCCTGGCTGGAAACGACTAGTAAGACATATTAAGGTAAAAGTAGAATAACAATAATTAGTTTAAGATACGTTCATCGAAAGTAAACGCTTAATCGGTGCACATAATTATAAATAAAGACGAGTCGTCTCTTACGGGAAAGCTTCGCTAATTTGTATCCCGTGGGTAAGGTCAGGATTGTAAGTCACAACATTCATGGCACCCACCAGGAAGTAATTTAGCGTAAATGTAACACCGTTTCAGTAATTGTATACGCATTTCCAAATCAGCCAAATTTCTGCACTACTGAACAAGGCCTTGAATTTAGAATAGTGTCGGCATCGTGATGGTCGTTCTGGGACGACGTTCCTTAGTGAGGTTACAAACTGCTGTTCGACCTTCATCGAAGAACTTATGTCACTTGTACTCTTGAAGATTCGAAAGGGTATCATTGCTGACTCCCCACGCAATCTGTGCAAATTTTTTAATTGGTTTTATACCTCCATGTCAAAGAAATTTAATAATTGTGCGTTGCATAATTGACAAGTGTACCTTCCGTTTACTTGTCGTAATAATAAGAAGGTATCGTTTAGGTTACCAACACAATCGTACCAACAACGCGTTATTGCTACAGTAACAAGCATTAAAGTATCCCGCAATTATTCAAATGTCATTCTCATCACCATCCGTCTGGAAGGATTAGGCTGTTGTGTCTTGTTCCAGCTCCAATTTAAAAATGTAGCTGTTATTTCCATCTTTTAATGGGTCTTTCTTCTGATCGCTTTCCCTGTGGTTTATAGCATAAACTATTTTTAGGGGTACAATCGTTGCACATTCTACATATATTTTGGTATCAGTGGCTTCTATGTTCCTCGATTTTGCTTGTTAACTTGGATATATGCATTTCTCTGTAAATATTTTTATTTTATCGAACAAAGTGTATCCTGCTACAAGTGTTAAGGATTTCATCTCTGCCGCCTCAATTCGTCTTGAAAGAGATTTTTTAAGTGTCCAACATTATGATCCATGAAACAGCACTGGCAATAGATTTTTAAAAAGGTTATGTCCCTTACTTTCTTCCGTAATGCCATTTTTACTGTACCGCCAATTCGCCGTTTCAATTTATTAATTATATCCTTTGTTCTATCATCCCCTACCCACACTCCTAAATAATTGAAGTTCATTACTTGTTCCACAGTTCTTTTATTAATAACTATTACTATTCAAATGGGATCTTTCCTATAGGAGGCCATGATTTTTGTTTTGATTTCTGAAATTTTCAAATTGAATGCATGTTTAAGCCAAGCAAAGCTCTTTGCAAGTTATCTTCATCTGCAGCAAAAATTTCGTGATCATCAGCAAAAAGAAATACATTCAAATTCAAGAATCATATTTTAATTATTTCTTAGCGATATCTTCTACGCATTTATCATAAAGAAAGATTCAAAGAGGGCATCCTTGTCATACAGCTTGGTTCATATTTACACCACCTACCACTTTTGACTATAATCAGTGTTTCCATATAAGAGCTTTGTTTAATTCTTATGATGTGGTTTGGAAAATCTCTGTCTATCATGATATCCAGGGACATATTCCTACTGACTTTATGCATAATCAATTAAAGTTAACGGATTTGAAGATTAAATGTTTTGCGTTCTTGTTGTAACCGAGTAACAGTGAACTTAGCCTCTGCTATGGCTCTTACTGAGTTATCTAATATTTTTGCGTATATTTTGTTGCTTATGTTAAATAGTTTTATTTAAGAATCGTTCATTAAAGAACATGGGCCATTTCCGTATTGATTTCGTGTTTATGTGGTCTATTCCAAGGGACTTTTTACTTCTAAAACTACTAAATACCGTGTAGAAATCGTCAGAAAATATATTCAGTAAGCTGTATTTTCCCTTCGGGCCTTCAACTGGTGAATTTGAGCGCGCAATAATATGAATGAAAAAGAGATTATTGATGCTGCGAATATATATTTGGTGTTTCATGACGGAGATGTTAAAAATTCAATGAATTCCATCAGCGGACATCGACCCCATGACCTAAAAGCCCAGAAATACCGCTGAAAGTTAGATTACAGATGTTGCTAATACAGCTTTGTATGTTGGAGGACCTAAATGTCGAGATAATTGTATTTTCGCTATCGATTATCGAACTGGTGACTCCAACGGAGCCCACGCTTACCGAAGCTCAGGTTAGTGATTCCGATTTTATGACGTCATATTTTTGCATTATTTTTGAGCTGTAACGCTGAATTAAACACTGATTGAACGTTTCTAATTGTATTTAAATGTATGTCATATAAATGCATATTCAGGGCATTTTCCTACTTTTTTCATATTAAAATAATATTTATGGCCTTTTTTTATTTTTATTTTTTTATTTTTTTTATTTTTTTTTGCTATCATCAGTCTTTCGACTGGTTTGATGCAATCCTCCATCCCTTCCCATCCTGTGTTAACCTCTTCATCTCTACATATCCCTTACAACCCACGTCCTCAATTATCTGCTTCATATATTCTAATCTCTGTCTTCCTCTACAGTTCTTACCTTCGACTATTCCCTCCACCAGCAAATTAACTAATCCAGCATGTCTCAAAATATGACCTACCAGCCTGTCTCTTCTTTCTGTAAGCTTCTTCTACAAACCTCTTTCCTCACCCATCATTTCCAAAACTCGTTCATTTCTTACTTTGTCTGTACACTTAATTTTCAGCATTCTTCTGTAACACCACATTTAAAATGCTTCAATTTTCCTTCTTTCCGATATTCCTAAAGTCGATGTTTCGCTAACGTAAAGTGCTGTGCTTCACACAAAGAGTTTTAAAAAGTTTTTTCTAATTCCTAGATTAATATTTGAAACTAAAAGATTTCTCTTTTTCATGAAAGCTCTTTTTGCTAGTGCTATTCTGCTTTTAACATCATTCTTGCTTCGGCCATCGGTTGTAATTTTGCTTCCTAAGTATCAAAATTCACTTACTTCTCCAATTGCATCCGATCCTATTTTTATATTTAATCTACTAGTATTGGTATCATTTCTGCCACATTTCATCACTTTAGTCTTGCTTTGATTTATATTCAGTCCAAAACCTTCCTTCAGTATTTTGTTCATGCCATTCAGTAATTTCTTAATTTGCTCAGCCCTTTCTGCTAACAAGAGAATGTCATCAGAAAATCGTAGCATACTAATTTTTTCTCCCTGAATACTTATGCCACATGGAAATTTTTCTTTTACTTTCTTTATTGCTTCCCCCACATACAAGTTGAATATTAACGGGGATAGACTGTAACCTTGTCTCACGCCCTTTTTAACTGATGCTTACCTCTCATGATTCTCTACTTTTATTACAGCCACTTGATTCTTATATAGCTTATAAATTATTCTTCTATCTCGATACTTTAGACCTGACTTCTTTAAAATTTTGAACATCTTGTCCCACCTAACATTATCAAAAACTTTTTCTAAATCAACAAATGCCTTGTTTTTCTTGATCCGCCCTTCAAGTATTAATCTTAAAGACAGAATTTCTTCCCTTGTACCGCGATTTTTCCTAAACCAAAACTGATCTTCACCTACTATGACTTCTACTATCCTTTCCACTCTTCTGTATATTATTCTGGTCAGTAATTTTGAAGCATGTGATGTTAGACTAATGGTGCGATAATTCTCACATTTGTGGGCTTGTGCTTTCTTTGGAAGTGTGAAAATGGTATTTTTTTTATTAAAATCAGTTGGAATTTCTCCTTTTTCATAACTTTTTGATATCAACTTGAATAATCGATTCCTTCTTCTCCTAGGGATTCAAGAAGTTCTGCAGGGATCTCATCAATTCCAACTGCCTTATTTGCTTTCAAGTCATTCAGAGCTTTATTAAATTCTGTCCTCAAAACAGGATATCCAAAGTCATCAATGTTGACATCGCCTATTGTTCCATTACACTATTGTTCAAGTCGTCCCCATGATACAGTTTCTCAATGTATCCTTCCATCGGTTAGCTCTATCTTCTGAGCTTAAAAGAGGTTTCCCATCGGCAGCTTTAATGTTCACACCTCTTTTCTTCATTTCTCCAAAGTCATATTTTGAGGTAAAATCTGATAATTTTGTTAATAATACCGGGAATTCACTATAACTTATAGGTGAGAAGAAGTTATGACAATTATTCACAGAAATGTGCTCCTATTATATATTTGAGGGGAAAAATATAACCAGTTATTACTGAAATGGTCAGAATTCACCAGTTAAGAATTAAAGTTATAAATTATTGTCAGTCTCTAAACGTTAATGTTCCGCCCGCCTTTTTATCTTGACAATTCAGCAGCAGAATGTCCATCTCGAGCCACGTCAACCTCTCACTGTCACCAATACTTTTGAAAATAATCCTCAGTCTGTGTTACATCTGCAGTGGATCAGTGAATATCACCATGCCGAAAACAAAATTTCTGAAAGTGCAAAGTTACGGAATTAAGTAAAGGACTTTGGAGTATTCTAATAAAGATGAAAGAGTACTTTTCTGTAAATTATGTAAAATTAAAGTGACTTCAACTAAGCGACTTCGTGTGTAGCGGCATTGCGATACAGCATTCAGCTCGGCAAAGCAGAGAGCGACATTTTTTGTTTATATGTAAAAGTAAAAATCTAAGGCACATGAAAATAACTGCCGAAAAAATTCAATTTCTAAATGGTCAAGAGAGTCCATGGAAACAAAGTATGCTGTATATATAAAAGCGACACTATTAGATAAAATAAATGACGTATTATAATAGAGCATGTTTTGTTATAGTAAATTTAAATGTTTGGACACATTTTGTCAGTTTTTGGTGATAATTGCCCATTTTTAAGGTCACTTTTGCACGCATATTTCTCTATGTTTTTGCCATAAAGATCCGAACCCTAGTGATAACCTTGATTAGGTGATGGTGGCGCCGCCACCGCGTGGTAAATGATACTGCTACACTTTCAATTTTTGGCAGGTAATTGACTTATTCTGTTATTCTCAGCAGCTGCTAAAAGTCTTAGATTAAATGTAGGCATTATAAACCACTAACGTTATGACAATACATCTCCTTAACTGTACAGTGGCGTAGCTAGGTCAACAAGGGCCCCGGTGCAAAAAATTTATTTTGGGCCCCAGATGGGCGACCTTTTGTGTTGCTGGTAAGGGCCCCCTGAGCTGAGAATGGGGCCCTTGAGTTTTACTTAGGTGCCCCCTGAGCAGTGAGAGGGCCCTTAGTGAAGGGCTTCCTGTGTCTCAGGGGTCCCCTTAGACGACTGAAGAGCTAAAAGAAGGTCGCTAGTTTGCCATGAAGGCTCGTGGGCCTCTGAACTACGCTTGGGGGCCCCCAGAGGTATGCTTGGGGCCCCCTGATCGTAGGAGCCCCGGTGCACTGCACCGCCTAGCCCCATAGTAGCTACGCCCCTGTAACTGTATGGTGGTGATTAGTGATGTGTATGACCGGGGTTTTGGACGAATTCGGTTTTCTTTGGAATTTTAAGATACTCTTGACCTGTCCTTAACTCTGGCAAAATTTGGTGTACGTTGAGTAATGTAGGGCCTTGAGAGTATCGGGTTAAACGAAAGGGTCGAGACAGAGGCAGATTTTAATTCTTTTACTTCGGCAACCGAACAACACATCAAAGCCTTCCAATCAGTTATACAATAGGTATTATAATCAATACTAGTTCGTGTTTGTAAAGAATTTGGATTGACAGCTACCGACATCTAACCACCATAGTGCACTAAGGGAGACTCGATTCTGTTTTTTGTTTTTTTGTTTTTTTAGTCAACCTTTCGACTGGTTTGATGCAATCCTCCATCCTCTCCTATCCTGTGCTAACCTCTTCATTTCTACATACCCCTTACAACCCACGTCCTCAATTATCTGCTTCATATATTCTAATCTCTGTCTTCCTCTACAGTTCTTACCTTCGACTATTCCCTCCACCAGCAAATTAACTAATCCAGCATGTCTCAAAATATGACCTACCAGCCTGTCTCTTCTTTCTGTAAGCTTCTTCTACAAACCTCTTTCCTCACCCATCATTTCCAAAACTCGTTCATTTCTTACTTTGTCTGTACACTTAATTTTCAGCATTCTTCTGTAACACCACATTTAAAATGCTTCAATTTTCCTTCTTTCAGATATTCCTAAAGTCGATGTTTCGCTAACGTAAAGTGCTGTGCTTCACACAAAGAGTTTTAAAAAGTTTTTTCTAATTCCTAGATTAATATTTGAAACTAAAAGATTTCTCTTTTTCATGAAAGCTCTTTTTGCTAGTGCTATTCTGCTTTTAACATCATTCCTGCTTCGGCCATCGGTTGTAATTTTACTTCCCAAGTAAAAGAATTCACTTACTTCTTCTATTGCATCCGATCCTATTTTTATATTTAATCTACTAGTATCGGTATCATTTCTGCTACATTTCATCACTTTTGCCTTGCTTTGATTTATATTCAGTACAAAATCTTCCTTCAGTATTTTGTTCATGCCATTAAGTAACTTCTCAATATCCTCAGCCCTCTCTGCTAACAATACAATGTCATCAGCAAATCCTTCGATGCTGTTACCACACAAAAACGCCAGTCATCTGCGCTATGTAGGTCAGGCAGCTAAGTAAAATATACGGACACACATGTCTTTGGTCGAAATACGAAAATATCCTTGATCGACCAATTTCAACCACCATATCTCCCACACTCCCACAGTTACCGAAATTTGGCCAACGTTGTGATCAACAGGTGACTCTGTGCTACTACCACATACAAACATCAGTGATCTGCGATAGATATTTTTGGCTGAAAAGTGATACACCATGACACATACGTTTTTGTAGAAATATGAAAGTGCCGCAGGTTGACCACTTTCAACCAACATATCTCCCACACCCCCATAGTTACCGACATCTAACCACCATAGTACACGATAGGAGACACGATACCACTACCAAACACAAACACCATTGGTCTATGCTATGTACTTGTGGCAGCAGAGTGACATATACGGACACACATGTCTTTGGTCGAAATACGAAAATGCCCTGCATCGACCACTTTTAACCATCATATCACCCACATCCCCACAGCTATCGGCATTCAACCAACGTTACCCACGACAGGGAACTCCATGCTACTTCCACACACAAACACCAGTGATCTGTGATAGCTAGTGGTGGCTGAAAAGTGAAATATAGGGAAACACACGTCTATTTTTATGTACATATATATAAGATTTTAGGAACTGTGTGTTAAAAACTTTTCAATTTTGATGACATCCTGCCATATTTCTTCAGCACACCAATCAGTGCCCTCTTTCGCTCTTCTGACTGATCGTGAAACGCTCTCGTTGTCTGGGATCTGGCTCTACTTAGAAGCTATTATTATTATTAGAATCTCCTTATTGGTTTTTCTTCATTCACAAGAGACATTTATAACAGTTTTTTGCTATCTCTTAGGATTCCCTCCCTCATTTCATACTTTCAGAATGGAACAAAAATCCATTATTTTTCGCTGATTTTTCCGAAAATACAGGGATTACTTGTTGATAATTGAGTGATGTTAGGGTTTTCTTAGTAAAATTAATAAAGGGACGACATTCTGACTTCACGCAAACTGGACAGTTACTACATTCACCTACTGAAAATTGTAGGCTCTAAAGTCAAACTTGTCAAATATAATAGGTGAACTTGCTTCGTTAAATAAAATTTACCATAGTGAAGAGCTTTTTCTTAATGATCAGTATTCATACACGCTCGTACCTTTTTTTTAATTAATGATGGCCTTCGATCTAGTGACCATACGGCCAGCTTCAATATTTACATTTGTTTTTACATTTGCTGTTTGACCATTTAAAATAATGTAATCAAGCCTTATTTTACAGTGGATTATAAAATCAATCAGTGATACAATATTAGTATAATGAGATGACAATTAAAGTTCCATAATGTTTTCTTACCAGATAAAATTTGTAAATCCTACAGAATAACATGTTAATTCTGGCTGAAGTACGAGTTGAACTTGCGGTGCACAATAATATTTAATATAAAAACACATGACTTTTATGGTAATTTCATAACAGCTAATGTACAGTATAACATCGTTACATTTAGTACAATTATAAGTAAATTGCATGATTTATGGAATCCTTCTTTTTTTTTAACACTCGTACCTAACGCAGCATATACAGTTCATATGACGCAATGGACGGCTAGTGCGTTTGTGTTTACACGACCGTGTTACTAACATCCAGTCAAAGGCGTTCCTATTCCGCAATTCTTTGCTGATCGTTGTGTTCTATTTCACAGATCTTTACTGTAGTAACATAGTTAATCCTTGTTGTAGCATAAATACTTTTGGTTGTAATACGATATAAAAAAATTGAAGTATGATCTCTACAACGTCATTTTACATGTGTAAATAACACGCACAACACTCGAAACGAAACAGTTGCTATTCCAGACTAAATTTTTTTTTTTTTTTTTGAGAAGCAGAAGTATTGAAATTTCTTTTAAGATGTACTTTTTTTAAAAAAATTCTCATATCTTATTATCATTTGATAAGTAGATAATAGATTTCATGGATTGAACTTACAATATTAAGGGTTTTCTCGCATTCTTATTCTGGTTACCGCGCAGAAAATAGAACTGAACGTTGTCTGAAGCGTAAATATGAGCCAGCGGGTTTTGTAACAAGAGTTTCCATTTCTGTCTCGCAATAACCTGGCGCTACAGGACTTGCGGTCGCTTTGTGACAAGAGCGGGTCACTAAGCTGCTGCCCACACCCACTCAAAATAGATCATCCGTAATTCAAATCTGCCTCAAAGCCTGTGAATATTGATGGTATTTTGTAATTCTTCTTTTTTTGCGTTTTTCTACTTTTATTTCACTGTACATTTTGCTTTAAACAGCTGATGAGTTTACTTCATGTTTATCAAATATTTGACGTCAGAACTGAAAAACAACGATTAATTCAAACTGCCTGAGAAAACTAGTAAGATTGAAAGTGGGACCGAGCATGGTGGGTGAACGGTTAACGTTCTGGCCTCGCATTCGGGAGGACGTGGGTTCGAATCCCCGTCCAGGCATCCAGATTTGGGTTTTCCGTGGTTTCCCCAAATTACTCCAGGCGAATGCCGGGATGCTTCCTTCAAAAAGGCCATAGCCGAATTCCTTCCCATTCCTTGTCCCCAGTCCCATACCGCCTCTAATGACCTTAGCCGTCGACGAGGCGTAAAACCCTAAGTAAAAATAAAAAAAAATTATTGAAAGTAACTTAATGTACCATATTAACACGCTTTTAGTTGCGTACTATTTTATACGATATTACTGAACATCCCACTCAAATATTCTGTAAGGGGAATCATTTCGCCCTGCCTTGTGATTGAATTCGAACGATCAGGCCATATTTTCAGGAGTTAAGTATTTCTCTTTATTACAGTTTCATTAAACCATTCCAGGTGAATATTGGCTATAGCCGGTTCTTTACAGCATCTTGCAAATTTTCTCGCTCTAATGGTTAATCCGATAACATTCAGCAAAGTACCATGCCCTCCAAATTGAAAACCATTACAACATGGTTCCATATACTTGAGATTTTTGCTAATAATTCTTTCTAACTGTATTACATTTAGTAAAGAATGCAAATTTGAACTTTGGAAACATTGTATAAACCTAGCTAGGTGGAGCAGTTGTCATGTTCTTTATTTAAGGGAATGATTACTGGTATTTCTGTGCAGATTTCTGAAAGCAATCAGCTAATGTTAGCGTAGTTCCTTGTAACATGCGAGATTTTTTTTTTCTCATTCTACTTGTAAAATGATTATATTCTGGTTATGAAATTTAATTTCCAGTACGCGATATATACAGCACAAAAATCACAACAAAACACGTTAATTCACTGTCAAGTTAATGACGGATAGATTTCCCGATATGTTGCATGCTTCTTACAGTACCAGCTTATAATACATGATACAACATTATATGTATATAGCAAAAAATTATAATGCATGACAAAAATAAATAACAACCTAACTGAACATAGATATCACTATAATAACTTTGTTGTTGGCCATGATCCGCAGTTGTTGCATAAATGTTTTTGAATTAAACGTAGTCTATTAAAAACTTTAAAAAAAATACAGTTGTTAATAGACGGATTTTAATTGAAAAACATAAATATCACTGTTTACACATGAAGAATGTTGACTTATGTAAACATATATACACATGCTATTGGTGACTATAGAACGGAATACTTTTTGCTAATAGTATTGCGCCTCTTTGACGTCGAAGTCATTAGAGGCGGGAAAGGAATGGAGGTAAAGAACGGGAAGTAATTAGTCATGGCCTTTTGAAGGAACCCTCGAATGATTTGGGAAAATCCTGGAAAACCAATAGCTTGATGGCCGGACGGGGATTCAAACCCGCGTTCTGCCGAATGTCTTACCTTTTTTTTTTTTACTGCAGATTGCGTTTAGTTGTTCCGCTTATTCTGTTAAAATCTTTCTATTTTCAGATGACTATCAACTTCGTCAAAATATGATATACTGCAAGTAAGGCTTTTAAAATTTTTAATTGTTCAATAATTTTTAGCTACAATTTAATTTTCTTAACTACGATTTGTCGGAAAACGCCATTATTTTTTTGGTGTGTGATACCTGCAAATTATGAAAAAACGAAAAGCTTTGTAGCGGCTGTGTATTTTTTTTATTATTATTATTCCAGTTAGAAGCAATAATTACTTGGCCATATGCAAGAATCATTGTCAGTACATTCCAAAACATTATTAACACGTGCTTAGTAACTGTTTGGTCCACCTTTTGAACGGAATGCAGCAGCGATTCAGCATGGTATAGATTCGGCAGGTCTTTGGTAGGTTTCAGGAGGTATTTGTCACCAGATGTCTACGCACAGGTCACGCAATTCCCTTAAACTACAGGACAGTGGTTGTTAAGTCGGAGCTGGCACCCTATAGCGTCCCAGGTGCGACACTGACAGTTATCCTGCTCGAAGAAAGACATGAAACATGAAGGTATGCAGGTGGACCACAATAATTTTCACGTAGTCCACAACTATCATGGTTCCCTCGATCACTTCCATAGGTACCATGGAAGCCCAAGTGAATGTGTAACAAGAAACTCGAGTTATCTACCCAGGAGACATAACATTGATCCATGGTCCAATCTGCATTATCTTGTGCTCACTGCAGTCGTAATTGAGATGTCGTTGGGTCAACATGGGAACAACGGCCGTCTGCTGTGGAGTCCCATGTTCAACAATGTGCGCAGAAGGGTGAGCTCCGAAACACTTGTACCTGCCGACAAATATGCCACAGATCACTCTATCCTGCTCTACAGAGAGGGCAATCCCCCAAGTTCTGTGATGAGGCGTGGGCGTCCAACACTTTGTCGCCTATTCGTGGTTTCACCATACTTCAACCACTTTCCACTACAGTAGCAGGCGAATAGCGTACCATCCTTGTCGTTTCCGAGATTTTCGTGCCTTGGCGCCAGACCATAACAATCAGCCCTTTGTCAAAGCTACTAATATCACTGTATTTATCCATTTTCCACACGTATGTCGCTGTAATGACTTCCCATGCGTCTTTGCTCCGCTTATATACTTTTTCTTACGGCGTGACGTACCCGTATGGCATTCAATCTCGCGTTGGACAGTGGTTCATCAGTCGTGTCCGGACAAAACCGCGAAGTGACAAAACCGCGAGGACAAAACCGCGCAGACAGAACCGCGAACGGACAAAACCGCGAACGGACAAAACAGCGAAACGGACAAAACCGCGAACGGACAAAACCGCGAACGGACAAAACCGCGAAACGGACAAATCTACGAGTTATCCCCTCACTGTTTGATCTCTTATGCTCCAAAATATTATCCTAACGCAGTTTTTAAACGATTTGGCGAAAAATTCAGAAAATACCGGGATTTCAAGAAAAGTACAATGACAAAGAAGACATCACGTTTCAAACAAAGATAAAGAAACTTGCAGCAATTGCCTTTCTTCCTGTTTCAGAAGTCATCTCTGTTTATAAAGAACTCTGTGATAGGGAGTTTGCAGACGAGGAATTCTCTCCACTTTTGGATTACATTGATGGTATATGGATTGGACGTATTCTTCGAGGAAATCGACGACGAGAAGCACTATTTCCAATCGAAATTTGGAACCAAAACCAGAATGTTAAAAATTCTTTAGAGAGAACCAACAACTCCGTCGAAGGTTGGCACAATGCTTTTCGGTTATTACTTGGATCAAGCCATCCTACAATTTGGAAACTCATAGAAGCTTTCAAGAAGCAGCAAAATCTGACGGAGGTTAAATTGGTGCAATATGGAAGGGGAGATAGAAAAATACAGAAAATGACATATGCGAGAGTCACCAAGTCGATTTTCAATTTAGTTAGTGAATATGATTGTAGCGATGCACAGAAATTTCTTTCTGGTATAGTTCATAATTTCGATTATTAGATAGTGTGCTTGTGTATTTTGTTACAATTTATATTAACTTATTAATGGTTTATTGATGTATATTTCGTATAATCCATTTATATTGTATTTTTATTTTCCATAGTGTTCATGCTTTTGTGTAATTTTTTTAAATAAAAAAAATAATGGGGTGTTACGTAGATCACCTCCTCGTGGTGCACCCTGGTTAACGCTAAGAATCTACGAACTCTTGTGGTTTTATGTATTCCTGCTTTTTCTGTATTCGTGGTTTTGTCCTTTCGCGGTTTTGTCCGTTCGCGGTTTTGTCCTTTCGCGGTTTTGTCCGTTCGCTGTTTTGTCCGTCGCGGTTTTGTCCGTCGTGATTTTGTCCGTCGCGGTTTTGTCCGTCGCGGTTTTGCCCTAGAACCCTTCATCAGTTTATATGCTTATTAGAGAGTGCGTTGATAAACCACATTATTTCTCAAATCTAAATTAATGGCCTTATTTTCCTTTCCTTGCTACTTATACTGTAAGTGTTACATATGATTCTTCATGCAAACTTTTTATAACTTAAATTAGGTGTTTGGGGAAACGTTTTTTTATCTAGTGAGTGAAAAATGTGAAAATTTTGCTCCTTTCAAGTATTTCAAAATTTTATTGTAGCCAATGAAAATTATTTGCGTTTCTGTGCTGCGTTTTTAGCGTTTCTCAATTAGTTGTTTGACACTTATTAGGACAGCTTGATACTGCTCCATTTTTCACAATTATTATTATTATTATTTACTTATTATTATATTGTGTCGTTACTATGCTCGGTCACTTCATTCAATCTGCGGCTGCTGTGTTTCTGTTCTAAGGCTATGTATTAGGTTGAAAGATACATTAACCGAAATCAATTAGAGGCAAGAACCGGAAAATAGCGTTAGGATTGCGTCAAAGGTTCCTGAAACACACACAATTGATTATTACTCAGCGTATCACGTAATGATTAAACTATAAAAAGAAGCGCGAATGTGGCTAGTTCAACAGAACCGCCCAGCAGGTGACCTACATTTGTAGAGGGCCCAGTGTGGGTACCCGCCTGAACATCTGTGAAGCCTAGGCCCACTCACTATGCTGTTGAATGAGTGGTTCACCGCAGTTAATAAAAAGAGAGGTTACTCTGGTGAGATCGTAAGTGAAAATGCGGAGCTCCAACATCACTATTGCTGTTGCAAAGACCTTTCTCTTAATCCAGTTTAACGGAAGTACCACACATTATTGCAATTACTGAATACAATAATCTTATATATCATATCTAGAATCTGAGTTGAATTGCTATGGGGCGCATGCATCCGTGATGATATCCCTGGTCGTCTAATTATACCTTTCCTATTTTATTATTTATATCTTATACACTTCGTGTGTTAAATTCCTTCGCCCGTCTACTTTTGCCATTTACGAATTTTAACTTAAATTCCTTAAGCATTTTTGGTAAATTATTCATTTCTTTTGGTAATTTATTCCAATCCCTGACACCATACACATGAAACAAAATTTTTCCACTCCCTTATGCATGAAATAGAATGCCAGCTTATGCCCATGGCCATCTTTTCCTTTCCATGCAATACGCCCAATTCTCTGATCAATATCACTCCAAGCCCTATCACCAACATTCGCCTTGTACTGTACATTCCCAGCACTCTCTTCACCCTCCTCCTCTCTTCCAATAACTTCCAATCCAGCACCTTTATCACATCAGTTACTGACTAGTTCCGGCAGTAATTTCCACAAACAAATCCTTCGCACGCCCTCCAACTCTTGTATTTAATAACCAAAATGTGGGTCCCAAACTACACCACCATATTCGAACAATGGTCTGGCCATAGTTTTATAACCAAGTCCCTCACTTCTCTGATACATCCTTTCTCCACCATCTCCAGTAAATGTGGATTTCGTAACCCTTTACTACCACCTGCCCAATGTGTCCTGTTCACTTGACTTTATCATAAAATGTTATGTGAAGATATTTTTTGTGACTAAGCCTTTAACTTCCTTCAGACGCATTTTATAGATTAATATTGTTTGTTTATAATTCGAACTTTTTCCCATGACACGGATGACATATATCTTTTTCACAGCTACCCGATTAAATATATCAGTTAATACCATACATATTTAAATTACTACACGAAAAACATTCAAAAAATTTAGAAACCTACAACAATTTCTGTAATAACATATTTTTGCGAATGATAATTATTTTAATACAAAACAAAGATTACAAATGAACCAGTTATTTTCATCCTACTTAAAATCGCCACTTTCGCTGTTAAATTTTAACAATTCATCGTATTTTATTCACTAGGATAACGCAGAATCAAAAATCATGACCTGTCATTTGCGTTAACGTACACCCTCTCTCCGCACCAGCACATTAGTATCCTACAATTTATATTACGTTGCTTTTTGCTTCTGCCTCACAAAAGACGTTGGATCAATCTGAATTGCGGACGTGGCATCCACACCATGAAGAGATAATGGCAGTAATGTTCTAAATATTAGGTTTTTTTACTTGTGACTTTACGCCTCATCGACGTAGACGTCGAGGTCATTAGAGGAGGGATGGGATTGGGTAAACGAATGGGAAGGAATTCGGCCATGACCTTTTTCAAGCAAGCATTTCGCCATTCGCCTGGAGTGATTTGGGGAAACCATGGAAACCCCAAATCTGGATGCTCGGACGGGGATTCGAACCCGCCTCCTCCTGAATCAAGGGCCAGAGCGTTAACGCTCAGAATATTAGGTTCACTGTAAAAATGATAATCAGCAATTTTGCAGGGCGTGTTTTAGAGCCACCATATTTGCACTGCATCAAATACCGTCACCTATTGCTAGGAGCTCCTTTCTCAGTAACACGTTTAACAAACAGAATATTAGAAGAAACTTTAATTCAGAACACACATAGAAGATTCGAGAACAAATTATCATTGGTTTTCTTTCAAAAACTACATCGTTGACAGTTGTCAAACCACATTAAATTACTACCTTTGACCGGGAGATCTGGTGGCTTAGTGGCTACGGCGTCTGACTGAAGATCGGAAGGTTCCCGGTTAGAATCTCAGCGAGGAGTTTCAAAGTTCCTTAACCCGATATTCACCTCTGACACAGCTTGCTGTAGAATATGAAGTACGCCACAATGCTCGCTACGTTCCGCTTCCACATTAAACGTCTCCTATTGGGGCAGGGCGCCGGGGATCCTAGCAGATAGGCCTTAAGGTCCGTTCCTACAGCGCGCGGTAGGCAGGATGCTCCTTTCATCTTCTACCGCCTGGCGGTGGGTCGAGACGCGCCGTACCTACTATCTTATGCGGCAAAGATGAGAGTCGTCCCCTAACAGGGGCCGAGGGACGCGCCGTGGGAACCCAGCTTTAGCTATACGGCCAGGTTTTCGAGGGTCTTCTGACTGGTTCATCGTCGCTCCCCGTGGGCACCCTTAATGGGTGGAGAAGTGCGTCTTGCTTCACCACCCCAGCTGTAATGGCAGACAATTCTTTGGATGGCGTTATCCTGCAGTTGCTGGTTAGCTGGGTATTTTTGTGGTGGGTTTTTTCTTTGATGACCGAGAGGTCGGGTACTGACTCAGCTTCACTGGGCCTATAAGGCCAAACAATGGATCCACGCTCCCATTCCACGTTAAACTGAAAATCTCCTTTATCTGGTAGGATTACCGGGTTAGGTTATGGTAGCCACGACTGAGGAGCTTGCGCGGAAAATCAAAACTATTATTATTATTGCAATGTAGTCTTCACGCGTGTACCACCGGATTGTGTTGTGGAAACACGATATGTCAACGGCTAGCTCCGTCGTCTTCTTCAGGTGTGGAGACATCTGCACTGGTCGGCTGACCCACAGATATAGTTCAACATAAAGAACAATCATCGAAATCAAAGTATCTAACAGCGGCAGTATACCGGATCTTGGCTGGCGTGTCCAGCTTTCGGGAAGACATGGATTATAATCCCAGCACGCATGGCCGCCGGCAGGATTGCTTTAAGGGAGGTGCATCTGTATTTTTTTATACATTATGTATAACACCTATTACTTATTAACTAAGGATACTGTATTTATTGACAATGAGTTGAACAAATTTGGACAACAACCTAGGTGCCTTAAGTTACTATTCAAACAGTGAATTTAATAATAAAATCTTTGTTTCTTAATCTTTTTCTGTGTATTTTCTTTCATAGCAGGGGGGTGCAAGTGCACCCCTCTCCCGGCGCCCATTCCAGTACGTTTTGGTTTTCTATGGTTTCATGAAAACGTTCCAATCGATGGGCATGAGTACCGCCTGTAACATATGCTACCACCCCAATTACGAAGTTAATTAATTTGTAAATGTTATTTAGTTACGTGTAGTTAATTATGATGTAAATATTGATTGTAATAACGTGTATAATGTAATTACGAAGTTCGAGAAATCCACAGATTACCAAATACATTGTCAGTGGGTAGTGTAAGTACATCTTTAAAAGATAAGATAGAAATCTTTGGTCTGGTGTGGCGGACAGAGAGAGAGAGAAACGAAGTTTATTTTTTTTATTCGAAAAGTGATAAATTGTAATTGTGTTTCGTTTTATCGAGTGTATGCGAGCTTTGGTTTGATTATTAAAACAGTTGACAGTATATGCTAACAACTGCGCGTTGTATTTTTTTTGTAGAATTAGCGACCCATTGATTGAGCTATTTTATGACGATTGAATATTATAATATTTAAAGAAGTGACCTCTAATCTGTTTACTTGGGTCAAAAGACGATATATTTAGGGCCACGTCGTCATAAGACCTGCAGAGTCAGGAGCAACTTACTTAGTGGATTTTGCTCGTCTTCGATTGGATAAATTTTAATTGTATGGAGGCTACACGTCTCATTTTTTACCAACTGTTATGACTGTAAAGGCCGCACCATCAACAAGTCGTAAAACCCTCCCAGTAAAACCATCATAAACTCTATTCCTATATTCCTAGAAGGTGATTTTTCGTGAGAAGTTCCTTTTTTTTTTTTACTTATGGCTTTACGCCTCGTTGGCTGATAAGGCCATTAGAGGCGGGGACAAGCTCCTTTTCTCCCATTATAGTAACAAGAATTGATAAATAAGGTGCTATTTTAAAGATTAAATTCTCTACTTCTAATGAATAATTGATATGAAGCTGCACAATGTATTGTTTGTTTATAAATTTAAAGTTTTGGCAGTAGAGTTTTTTCAATAGATGCGGCATGTGAGACAAGATGTTTTACATATCATATTTTCAGCGGTATTGTGTTTCACTTAACTTTTCATTTTGTCCACAAATGGTCCACTCTTTTTTGCTACGCTTGAGCTCAAAATTTACTAATAAACAATTATTATAATACAACAGGTTATTACTTCATCACACTTAAAAACCGCCAATCCTGCTGTTAAATTTTAACGCTTTATCGTATTTCATTTGCAAAGGTAATGTAGAATCGAAAATCGTTTCATATTAATTGCATTTACGTATACCATTTTTCTGAAGTACGGAATTTCTGCAAAGACCCATTGGTAATATGATATACGGGTGAGAAACAGAAGGAATGCTGTTACGTATATAGCGATGTTGGAAGTACATGGTGTGAGCGTGAGGAACAGACAGGAAGACTCGAGATTGAGCACGCTAAGTCATATTGATAGGACGTGGGCTGCCCTAAATGGAACTCATGAGTAAGGCGGAGGGAAGAGTGGCTTCCAGCACGAGAACACAGAGCATTATCAGCCGACAGTTAATAGGAATCACTGATAAAATTTGGTTTTTGAAACCCCCCTCACGTCAACAGAACAAATCAGATTAGATGTGCTCTTGGTACTAAGGTAAGGGCCATAGTTAACTGGCATGTAGGCAAGTGAACTCTGATGTGTAGAATTCTAAAGAAGAAAGTTGCTACCACCTATTTTGTACTCGTACTATTTCTGATCCTAGATTGTCATTTTTCTTTCTCAGCCTCTATTTATTTCTTCTAAGAGCACAAGCCGACAAATGTGAGAATTATCGCAACATTATTCTAACAACACATGCTTCAAAATTACTGACCAGAATAATATACAGAAGAGTGGAAAGGGTAGTAGAAAAGATAATAGGTGAAGATCAGTTTGGGTTTAGGAAAAATCGCGGTACAAGAGAAGCAATTCTGTCTTAAGATTAATACTTGAAGGGCGGATCAAGAAAAGCAAAGATACTTTTAAGGCATTTGTTGATTTAGAAAAAGCTTTTGATAATGTTAGGTGGGACAAGATGTTCAAAATTTTAAGGTCAGGTCTAAAGTATCGAGATAGAAGAATACTCCATAAACTATATAAGAATCAAGTGGCTATAATAAAAGTAGAGAATCACGAGAGACATGCATCAGTTAAAAAGGGTGTGAAACAAGGCTGTAGTCTATCCCAGTTAACATTCAACTTGTATGTAGAAGAAGCAATGAAGAAATTCAAAGAAAAATTTCCATGTGGCATAAGTTTTTAGGGAGAAAATATCAGTATGCTACGATTTGCTGATGACATTGTCTTGATGGGTGAGAAAAGAAGTTGTTAGCAGAGAGGGCTGAGGACATTGACAAATTACTGAATTGCATGAACGAAATACTGAAACAAGATTTTGGACTGAATATAAATCAAAGCAAGACTAAAGTGATGAAATGTAGCAGAAATGATACCAATACTAGTGTATTAAATATAAAAATAGGATCGGATGCAATAGGAGAAGTGAGAGAATTCTGTTACTTGGGAAGTAAAATTACTACCGATGGCCGAAGCAGGAATGATGTTACAAGCAGAATAGCACTAGCAAAAAGAGCCTTCATGAAAAAGAGAAACCTTTTAGTTTCAAATATTGATCTAGGAATTAGAAACAACTTTTTAAAACTCTTTGTGTGGAGCACAGCACTTTATGGTAGCGAAACATGGACTTTAGGAATACCGGAAATAAAGAAAATTGAAGCATTTGAAATGTGGTGCTACAGAAGTATGCTGAAAATTAAGTGGACAGACAAAGTAAGAAATGAACGAGTTTTGGAAATGATGGGTGAGAAAAGAAGTTTGTGGAAGATGCTTACAGAAAAAAGAGACAGGCTGGTAGGTTATATTTTGAGACATGCAGGATTGGTTAATTTGTTGATGGAGGGAACAGTCGAAGGTAAGAACTGTAGAGGAAGACAGAGATTAGAATATATGAAGCAGATAATTGAGGACGTGGGCTGTCAGGGGTATGTAGAAATGAAGAGGTTAACACAGGATGGGAAGGGATGGAGGATTGCATCAAACCAGTCGAAAGACTGAAGACAGCAAAAAAAAAAAAAAAATATTTGTCTCAAAAAAATGGTCCGTAAAAGTAAAACACCAGTTCACCCGACTCGCCACCACAATCAAATATCCATATTACTGTATTACCTTTATTCTCTCCCGTAAGGTAGTTTTCAGCTACCAGAAATGAATATTTAAACTATAAAAAAAATTGGAACTTAAAACAGAAGCGATGCAAACGAAACAAATTTAGGTGAACAAGTATATGACATTGATCAGTTCATAATAAACGTAAGTATCCCGGAAGTAATAGATTTAAACTCAACAATTCCTTATTTTGGCAGTATATAGACACAATACCTTAGCACTTTTTAAAGGTTAAATATTTATAATATTTCATCCATGATGGATTAGTGGAAATCAGCGACTGTGATATCAAATTTGGGTTGATATTAAAAGCAGCAACCAGTCACAGTTTGTTGTTATTATATTTATTAACCATTACCGGTTTCGAACAAATTGTTCATCAAGAAGAATTCATTTTCAAAACAATCTAACGTAAGTAATATAATAGAGATTAACCTCTATCAATCCAAAATTAAATTTCTCTCATTCAATAAATGCTACTTTCTGTTGTTATAGGACGCACGCTTGCATTTTGCAGCTGTATATTTGAATACATTATAAATATAAATGCAAACCATCTGATGATGAACAATTTGTTCGAAACCGGTAATGGTTAATAAATATAATAACAACAAACTGTGACTGGTTGCTGCTTTTAATATCAACCCAAATTAAATTATGTTAGGCAGCATTAGATTCTAATACAGTTACTTATAATCATCCTTTTATAATTTATTTTAAGTAATTTACATATGTTTACTTCTCCTTCATATTTTTATTTTATTTTTTATTGTATTATATCCTGATGCATAACAGCCCAGAACCTAATATCTATTCTCGGCCCATCTTTCCAGTTTATTACAAGATGCACATACGATTAAATTCTAGTTTGACAATGTTATTCTGTTATTTTTTTCTTTCTTGTCTTCCTTCCTAACCTCATGATTCTTTTGCATTTTTGCTATCGAATAAGATCTTCAATATTTAAACTAATTATTACCTCCAAAATGCATCCACGCTTCAGGTAATAACTGACACTAATACCGAAAATTTAACTGGAAACATCGATTGATATCAAACTATCTATGTATCTGAGTTTAGTCGATAATTATCTACTTTCATTACCTCCGACGTTTAAGGTTTTTTTTTTTTTTTTTTTTTTTGTCAATTTAGGTTTTGGAATGTTTTTCTATTTCAAGTTTTCCTTTGTCAGGAAACGACAAGAAAAAATGTAAAGGTATGTTCGTTTTTTTTTTTTTACTTGCGGGAGTAAATTGTATACAAGTACATACTTCTATGATTGTGAAAGTAAAGTGTAAGAAAATATTGACGGTTAATGCTTGTTCCTTCAAAAATTCATAAAGTTTCTATTGCAATTTATAAAAAAAAATAATAATAATAAAAAAAATCAGCTTTCGTCATACACTATAGAAATACGGAAAATTGTGGCTACAACGGTAAACAGTTTTGCGGTTTGCATCCCAAGATGTATATGCAGTACTGCGTCATCTATTCATATATTTAAATCGTTCAGTATAAAAAATAAAAACTTGTAAATTAACCGACTTTCATACCTATACGTTCGTCTAAATAATGTATAGAGGAAAGTGCCCTATACCGGACCCCCGGTCTCCTGCCTCTGCATTCTCCTGAACTCTTTAACAGGATCATGTTTAAATAGTAGTTTAGGCTTCTACCACTCTGTAGCAGAATGCTCGCGTCACCTGCTTCATTGGTTGTTCAATAAATCGCCATTACGTGCTTTGGCAGTAGACAAACTTTTTACAATCTGCTATATTTTTTAAAATTTCTCCTGGATAAGTGCAGGTAAGCCTTCCAACCTATATATACCCTTAAATTATAAGGTTTTATGTTCATGTTAATCACTAAACTGTTTTGTTAAGAATTTTGGTTAAAAATCTATTGGGTTAACAAAATACAGGCTATAGCTGCGCAAACCGGACCCCCTCCAGTTGCCTAAACCGGACTCCTTATTTTGTTATGCTTAAAGTCAAGTATATAATGTAATACTTGCATTTTTATCTACGGCTTATAAATCCCTATTGATGGATGTTAAAAGAGCTAAAGAAGTCAAGAAAGCTCAACAGGAAGAACGTAATCGTGTTGGAGGATGAAAAAGCAGTCGCGGCCAGGAGTCAGGGTGAGCTATAGAGCCTCTAGAAAGAGCTTGTGAAAAGGAGTCTTAATTTTGAAAAAAAATTTGAAAGAATCAAGCTGAGAAGAGCGTGACCTCTGGATCATCGCAATTAAAGATTCTCCCTGGAGTGTCCTCTTCCAAAAATTATGGTTGGTGCGTGTTTTGCGACAGGAAATTTTTTGAGGCTTCAGAATGGAAATTTGAATGATATGCGTTACATGTTTAGTATGGGCCCAGTTGGATTGTGCTGTGAAAATGATGTGTAAATCTGTGATTTTTATCGATAACGATTTAATTCTTGTATGTATTTTCTGTGTCTTATATACCCTATATATATGCTATATTTTCTAAAAATTAAAACCTGTAATTGTTATATTTCTCTTTAAAATATGTTTTCTGTGATCCAATACCATTTTATAATCTTGTTTAGTTTTATTTCGTCAATTTTTCTGAGGGGTCCGGTTTATGCAACTATT
The DNA here is from genome assembly GCA_031002005.1 of Vandiemenella viatica. Taxonomy (NCBI): domain Eukaryota; kingdom Metazoa; phylum Arthropoda; class Insecta; order Orthoptera; family Morabidae; genus Vandiemenella; species Vandiemenella viatica. The sequence goes on along the minus strand of CM061921.1, from coordinate 231,406,920 downwards.
TTTAATATCGCCAATCTATATGGTTTTTTAAAAATATTTTTTCGGTAATGTTTTGAATAATATTTTTTGAAATCAGAATTTAAATGATGCATAACATTCTGAAGTAATTATTTCATGCTTTAAAAACAGATGTTTATCAATTTATATTTTTTTAAAGTAAAAAACAAAATGGGGATCCGGTTTTGGGCACCTTCCTCCATATATCAAGGAACTACTTCCCTTACTATCATGTTCGAAAGTTGGTCACCCCACTTATGGGGTCTAGCAGCGAACAATAGAACCATATTTTCAAGCCAGTAACAGCTGTTGTGCTTTAAGTAAAGAGGAGTAACTGTCTAGGGTGAAGAACTTTTCTTCAACTATTGTTCGCACCTAAGTCAGTGTGGCTCTTTCTTAGTATGAGGGAGGGTTAGTAGGCATTCAGTCACACGGAAGTGAGGTAACAGACCAATAATAAACGAAGGATGCTAAACTAAGGATGGGTCAACTGGAATCACTCCAAGGACGCGTGTGATTGGCCAAGACGGGATTGAGAATCTGAGTCGTAGCTGCTATTTCTGAAAATACTTTAGAAATAAGATCGAAGTAGTGGGTCACAAGATTATTCATACATCTAATACGTCTAGGAACAACAACTGAATACCGAGCGTGGTGGATGAGCGGTTAACGCTCTGGCCTCGCATTCGGAGGGACGCGGGTTCGAATCACCGTCCGGGCATCCAGATTTGGATTTTTCATGATTTCCCCAAATCACTGCAGGCGAATACCGGGAAGCTTCCTTCAAAAGGCCGTGGCTAATTCCTTCCCGTTCCTTGTCCCCAATCCATCCGGCTTCCAATGACCTCGACGTCGACGAGGCGTAAAGCCATAACTAGAAAAAAAAAGTGGCTTATCGATCCGAATGCGATTTTAGAGGTGGATATTTGAGTTTATTCTCTGTTATCTCCACTGAAAACCGAGCTCTGCGGGTGAGCAGTATGGTTGGCGCCTGGCTTTCGGGAACACGCAGGGTCGATTCCTGATATGCCACACATATTTCGGTTTCCCGAATAACTCCAGGCGTATGCTGGGATACGTCCTTTAAAATGCGATCGCCATTCCTTCATGTCCCTCGACCAGAAATACTCTACGCTCTAATGACCTCGCCGTCGACAAGCCGTAAAAAAAAATTCTTTATGAACCTCAATATAAAAATGTATTACCCTTAAAAGAAAATCCATCGAACTATGTTCATTTCAAAGTTAAAAAAAAAGAGCTAAATAGTTGAAAGTTAGATTTTAAAAAAGAAAAAATTTTCGTATCATTACGGATCAATTGCCTTTGATGAGTTGTAACCATCATTGGCACGGCCAGACTTGGAGCTTTGATTTTGCGGCTGCATGTTCCTACTGACGCCAAGCATTTTATACCTACTGCCATGTCACACTACGTGCTAATGGGGGAAGTGAAGTGATATCTATCTACTAAAATGTTGGTTACGAAAGCTTCCGCGTTCGCTGTATGTATTAGCTTGGTTCTCCGGGTGGAGCAGCGTCGATATATTTAAACCTAACGTTTCTGCCATCGTGCTGTGGCCTTCTTCAGAGGACTGCTTTTTCTGATGCCTCTACGCCTTATATAGTAGCAGGAGGCAACTTGACCATATTTGGTCATACCTGCTCAGGAAAACCCAAGACGAACGACCCCATCCTACCGCCTACACTGGGCACGGTGACGTCACCGCGGACGAATAGCCCCTGCGCGCGCTAGCCTTCTACTACTATATAAGGTGTAGCGGCATCTGATAAAGCAGTCCTCTGAAGAAGGCCACAGCACGATGGCAGAAACGTTAGGTTTAAATATATCGACGCGGCTCCACCCGGAGAACCAATATAATACTAAAACGTTCTCTGTGTGATAAGTGTAAGTTATGTTTGTGAAATATGTAGTTTATGAGGTGGAGACTGGGAACCGTCCCGTTATTCGCCTTGATGGCTGCGGAAGACCACCTAAACACCACAGTCAGGACGGCGGGTCGCGAGGGCTCGGGCTCGGGCTCGCGTCCAGCCCGTTGTACCTCCCCGATTCAGTGTGCGGCGCCTCACACTGGCGGCTAAAACCTATTTTCGTAAAGATATAAGCGAGACCCGGCAAGAAATTAATGCACAGACATCTGCAAGGGAGCTACATCTGTCCAACACTCTCTCCTCTTCACTGAACAGGAGAATCGACGGAGCCAGTGATTCCGGTATCATCCTCAGCTGGTACGAACCCCACGCAAATGGGGCTCAGTAATGCACGACCACGCCACCCGGTCCAGGGCATTATAACGGACGTCAATATGGCAGGGGAATTGTCTTCGACCCCTAGTCATGACAGCGTCGCCACCACGAGGTTCCCCGTGGGCACCCGCAAGGGTGGCTAAAGCCGTTTTTTCCGAGAGTCCGTACGCTCCTCGAACGGATATGGCGGAAAAGGGGGGGGGGTGATTCTTCTGTGTTCCAATTCCGAGGCGGGGGTGGCTGCTGGGTAGCAAGGTAGTTTCTGGCATGGTTCTCGAGGGGGTTGGTGGGCTCTGCTCGGGTACCCCCGATGACGGATCCTAGCGCTGATGAGGCGGCCAGGGGTGAGGTGCAAGCTGATCCTACGAACGACATGTCTGTATGAGCAGGCATCACGCAAAAACTACGGAACCATTTTAGATAGCGTTTTCACAGCTTGAAAGCTTACGGCCTAGCTTACAGTTTGCGGTATATCTTATGACGCGACGTGACCGGGAACAGACAGGCGCCACAGATCATACTGCATCTCAAATGATCACTCCCTTACTGTATACTGATCAAAGAACACAATACAGTACTGATAAACACACAAACGTCTGGATTCTACAAATATTGCCTTTTTATTTTATTTTTCTGAATTATATTTCAATATAATACACGAAAAAAAGATTATTAAACCACTACCTCAAAGATTAAGACTCCAGTAAGCATAACGAAATTGTGGAATTTAATTTACAGTAACGGTTACAAAGATTGAGCGGTTTATGCTCTGTTGCTAGAAGAAAAACAAAAGGCAATCGCGTTACTGCGCACATCAAGGTCCCCAAAGGAAAAGCAACGGGAAATGATAGATGTCTGTGAGAAAGCAATTTAGTGATTGCAACGGAACAGTATTGGTGGCGGAACCATCGATATCAGCCACCCCCGCGGGAGTATTATCGCGGGGCAAGTATGAAAGTAGGAGAGCTAGCCAGAGGTCGGATTCTTGCGGGAGTGAGTGGACTATCGTTTGAGAACGTGAGGTGGTTTTTCGTGTTCGTGAAATCGTGTATCAATTCGTCAGTCTAGCCACGGACAGTGAGTGAATCAGAAGAACATTCCCGTGAGTGTGGAAACACGACTTTGGGACCTGGACATTATTAGCGAGTGTTAAATGTACGTCAAGATTAGCTCAGCTTCCCATTTCGGACCTAGCAATCTTCAGAGATGAAGTTCGATTTAGTTCTAAACATCTGGTGGGTCACTTAGGTGAACTGCTGTTCCGATTCAATAAAATGTTTACAAACTGTGAACTGTACGCCGTAGTGTTATGTGTCGTAGTGTATGTTAAACCTTTGGTTTTCCAGTAATTAGCAGACCACTAAGCACAACATTATCGGTGTAATTATTTCATTCATGGCACCGTGCACAGGAACGTTCTGACTGCTATTTCTAAGCTAGTAAATGAACTATGCCGATGTTTGGTCACTAGGCCAATTAGCCAGTTATCAATTTATATCGTTACATGGTATGTATGATTCAGTGCATAAAGTTATTTTTTAAATAATGTAATTAATAATAAACGATTTAAACATAATTGGTATGCATGTAATAGGTCCACATCTGATTGGTACACTAGCGTTATTCAGTAAGGTAAGTAAATAATATCCAAATAACTTGAATCCAGCACTTTTCCTTCTTTTCCCTGTACTAAATATGAATTCATTCCTCTTCACACTTTCGTTTACATTATCCCATATACATTTTTTTCTTATAGCTCTACGCCTCGTCTACGTCGAGGTCATTATAGGAGGGAAAAGATTGGGTGCAAGAAACAGGAAGGAATTAAGCGTACTCTTTTGAAAAGACCATCCCGGCATTCGCCTGTTTTTTCGATAAACCATGGAAAACCGAAATCTGAATGACCGGATGGGAATTCAAACCTGCGTGAGCTGGCGTGAAAAGGCAGAGCGTTACCGGTTACCCGCTACAGTCGCTCCGACTAAAAAACTATTTTAAGGAGCAAAATGGGTTATGAAGCGAGAACTCTTCTAGTTTAGATGGTAAAACTATTAGAATTTGGAACCTCAAGTATGTTTTTTATGAAAGCACGTTCCGCGTCCAATTTTCAGAAAATATTGTTTTTCTTTCTACTGGAAATGACGCTTATTTTTGACACAGCGCAATATAGTACACAAGTGTAATACTGAGAACAAATGGTTATTCCCGGTAAGAAGTAACTAACCGTTACGGGAAGCGTTCACAAATAATTATATGACCATTACTTGTTACGACAGCTATTAACTATACGCAGTGAACAAGTTTATAAAATTCTGTATGGCTTAACTGATGCAAGTTTATAAACTAAAAGTAAAAAAAAGAATAAATTATGTATATATAATTGTTGAACGCCAATGCAACTGACTTTTAGTGCATTTTCTAAAGGATTTTTTCACTGTAAAGGTCTTTTTGTTCACATGTGATTTACAAATAAACACTTAAACCACAAAAGATGGTTCAGGAAATGGAATGAAATACGTACGTTGAATGATCCAACTAAAAGTCACCTACACTGACCGAGCGTGGTGGGTCAGATTCGAATCTCGTCCGGCCGTCTAGTACAGTCAAATAAGAATTCAACCTGGGAATGAAAGATAACAAGCTGGCTTAAAAGTCTCATAGGCTCTCATGAACGCTAGTCAAGATATGCAAGGTCAAAGGTCACAAGAAAGGGTTTTTTTTATAAAATATCTCGTTTCCTTTACTCTAAATGTTATTTTGAGTTAAATTCTCTACAAATTTCGTTATATACAAGACTTCATCCATTTAACCCATCTTGAGATAGAGCGTGTTGTAACTATGAATAAACTGTAATTTTTTTACTAATTAGTGAATTGTATTTATAGAAGTTAAATTATTTATAAATCATACATTCATTTAATATTAATAATAATATATTTAAATGAAATAGCTTAAATTCACTTTAATTATACTTTTATTTTCCGACAGTTTACCGTAAATCTATTATAATTCAAGTTTTAATATATAGATAATTTTGTTGTTGTTACTGTTTATATCAAGTATGCAGCTCAAAATACTTCATGTTCGCCATCGTATCCCTCTTCTTGTCACTCAACTCGAATTTCTAATTCATTACCATCATCGTCGTCGTCCATCAAATTTGGTTCTAAAGATTCAAGGATTTCAGATACAGTACATGTTAACTTTCTTCATCCAGATCATTTGGATATAATGAAGCGTTGAGGCATGCTTGTCCATTACACAGACCACAAGCTTAGAGCATTGCATCCCTACATTTCTGCACTCACAAATAGATCCACAGCCTTCATTGCAATTATATGATATTGAACAGTTCTTCTGGTGCTGGTGGTACCTAGTAATGTTGTTGTTGGTTCCAGGACTTCATTTTGCAAGATCCATCCCCATTTCTGTGAATATAAATCATTCCCTATCCAAGTTTGGATCTGATAGTGGACACGATTGAAGTGTTGTTGAGCTGCTGCACTTGTATGTGGAAGAGTTGATAACTGGACTGGTTTGTTGAATTTAGCTGATTTGATAAATTGCGTATATCGAAAATCGTCTGTGCTGTATTCTGATTTAGGAGCATTATACATTGCTAAAAAGACACGTACTCCATTTTCAAACAATGTTTCTAGAGGACTGTTGCTTGCTGAAAAACTTGAGCTGGTTGATCCAAGTCGGAATGTTTCTCAAACATTTTAATAATTGATAGTATTCCTTTTTTAAAAGTGTAGATGTTGTTTCACATCCACTAAAGGCGTGCAAAAATAATATATGTTTCTTATAACGAGGATATTTCTTAAAACTTTTAGTTGGATATATTTGTCTACTCATTACCACTGTCAATTTAAAAAAAAAAAAAAAAAAAAAAAAAAAAAAAAAAATCTTGCTGTTGTGATTGAGTACGTCCTATTAAAAGACTTACATTCTGCAATGGCTGTATAGTACATCGACATCATTTCAGGATTGTTTTATAGCGATACTATCAGTTTTTAATTTCTCAATAAGCATTTCAATAAATTTTTTAATCACGCGGTTCGATAAAAAAATTTCTTTGCTGATTGGCACCATCATTGTTTCATCCAAAAAAGAACCTTGAAAGATCAGAATTTTTTTATATTAAAACTTGAATCGTAATAGATTTACGATAAACTGTTGGGAGATAAAAATATAATAAAATGCATTTAAACTATTTCATTTAAATGTCTTATTATTAAACAAATGTATAATTTATAGATAATATAATATCCATAAATACAATTTACTAATTAGTAAATAATTAGTTTATTCGTAACTACATCATTTTTAATTAATAATTAACTTTATAAATCGTACTGTGTACTGGATTCTGCAGTTAACGTATCGTGCAGTAGCGTTATCGTCCGTGCGGCTAAGCGCCCCCCACTCTCCACGCTCTATCTCAAGAAGGGTTAAATCTATAAAATATTGTATATAACAAAATTTGTAGAGAATTTAATGGCCTACAACTTTTCTAACAACTCCAAATAACATTTAGAGTTAACGGAACGAGATATTTGCAAAAAAAACTTTTTTGTGACCTTTGACCTTGAATCTCTTGACTAGCGTACACGAGATTCTATGAGACTTTTGAGCCTACTTATAAAATGTCAAAACAAAGGATTATGCAAATTTACAGCATGTTATCTTTCATTCCGAGGTTTGCCCCTTTTTTCACCTTATTTGACTGTATTAATCCTGATTCAAGTTTTTCCACGGTTTCCCGAAATCACTCCAGGGTATTGTTCATCCAAAAGGCCGTGGGCGAATCCCTTCACATTCCTTGCCCCCGTTTCACTCCTCTAATAACCTCAACTTCGACGAGGCTTAAAGTCACAAGGGGAAAAAAATTGTTCCATTGGTCTTTTACTGATTATATGAATAAGTCAGTAACTCCTATTGAGGAACATGGTTCACAGCATTCATTTACCAAAAGTTAAGAACACTGATTTACTGGTATCAACCATTTGCTCGTGCTTCGAAGCTACAGGCAACGAACTGACGCCAGACCAAACATTCGTTGCTATTGTATCAGCAGAAAACAGCGTCATTCAGGATCCTCAACAGGCAGTGTATTTTTATACCATTCTACCCTTACACCGGTTCAGAGAGAGAGCAAACCACGAGCAGAAGAAATACAGGCTGCCTGAAAATTAGTTACGTGAATCTTAGAGAAAAAAAAAGTATAGATTGCATAGAAAGGAGACATTGTACCAAGAAGACGAAGACAAAATTTCTCTGGCTCTCCCCTTCTCTCCCTCCTTTTTTTTTATCTAAAGTAAATGTTACACGCTCTGTCTGGTGAACCTCATTACGCACTGGAATTGTTTTGAGTAAAAAATTCCAAGGGGCGGTCTGTCTTTTTGTGTCCGGAGATGATACATTGAGTAATACATAAAATAGTAACGCAGCCGCTTTGCGGGTGGCAGAAGGTGAAATGCTTGATTAACTCAAGAAGTTATCGGATCTGATGATTAAATTGTGTACTGCAAACTGATTAGTGATCTGCGGTGGTGTCAATGTGTTCGGCTTAAATCTCAATCGCAATCATCAAATTTAATAACTCGATTTTGGGTGGTTTTCTAGCCTAGACTCCCACTCCATGCGCACCATGTTTTTTTGCCACTTAGGGAGCGCGCAAAAACCACGTGGCTCGGTCCAGGGGGGGGGGGGGGGGGTTTGGCTGGAAGGCTACGCTGGGCTACGTGGGGGGAGGCGGGTTCCGAGCCAGGCCACGTAGCTTTCCTTTCATAATATTTTTCACAGTTAAAATGAGGAACAGTACACACACCAGCATGTGAATATTTATTTTCCTCAGTTAATTATCTCCTTATATAATTTACAATCGTCTGACAAGAGAAAACAGTTCAAAAGGGAAAAAAGCTACGTGCTACGTAGGGGAGGGGGGGGGTAGAGGCAAAAGACACGTAGGGCTACGTGGGGGGAGGGAGGTTCACAGTAGGCCAAAATGGAGCTACGTGGTTTATACACGTTCCCTTATGAAGTGTTAGCGCCAGAAAACTTCAATGTTTTGTGTACATCGTTATACTTTTCGCCTTCATGTGTTATCTGTGATAAATTTTAGGCATTTTACGCATTTGTAGAGCTACTAAAAAAAAAAAGGTAACTGTATCTATAATATTGCCTCACCTACAGCTTTAGTTGAAACTCATCACAGGTCAGATTATTCAGGTTTAATTGAGTATTACTGCCATAAATTATTGTTTACGTGTTGAATACAAAACAATGGAAATTATTACGATAACATTTTGTTAGGTGGCTGCAATAACAGATATATTTCGTGAAACAGAAAATGATGAAGATAGAAATTGCAACTGAAAAATCGAATGCTATAAGAACTCATGAAAAAGAAAGGAAAAACAAGCCGAATAAAAACATTGTAGTGAGAGAAGTAATGGAATCTGCAAAAATTTATAAAAACGCTCCGAGTAGGAAGCGCTTCCGTTAATTTCATTACATTGCAGCTGTATCCAAAGATATTAAAATTAATTCTATTAACACCGAGCTGTTGCAAGCAATTACAATTTTTTCAATCATGCATTAAAAGCGCATTGAAGTTCGAAAACTAGTGGTGGAAATTCACGGACGTAAACAGCAGATTGTGCATCACAGTACTGGGTTAAACCCACAATGTATATTGGGTAATGACATGCGATACTCGATGGTGACTCGTCCATCGGATGGGGACGTATATCCTGGCGGCTCGCGTGTGTTCAAGCCTCGGTTTAGGCGGACTGACCGGCTTTCAGGAGCTAGGACGGTCTTCAAGTTTCCAATCCAGAGACTACACGTTTCACTAACAAACTTGCACATTTCACACACTGATGTCTACACTTATCCGAACCGCATAGAGACCAGAGGCAGGTTCCTGCGAAAAGACGGCTGAATAAACGAAGAGGTCGAATCCTAGAGTATTAGCAGAACTCATGGGAAGAAGAACAGATGTAAATAATATTTACCTTGACTTTTAAGCTCGGTATAATATTGACATAACAGCAAGTAGTCAACACTCAATTAAAATCACCGAGCATGGTGGGTGAGTGGTTAACGTTCTGGCCTCGCATTCGGGAGGACGGCAGTTCGAATCACCGTCCGGGCATCCATATTTGAATTTTCCATGGTTTCCCCAAATCACTCCAGGTGAATGCCGGGATGTTTCCTTCAAAAAGGACATGGCCGAATTCCTTTCCGTTCCTTGTCCCCAGTCCCATCCCGCCTCTAATGACCTCGACGTCAACGAGGCGTAAAGCCATAAGTAAAAAAAAAATCTATTAAAATCACTGCAAACTACGTTACTGAACGGATATAGGCATACTGGGATTTTCGTTTTTTTTTTTTTTTAATTGCTTAACGTCTCTTAACAGCGAGGTCTTTAGAGACGGAAAGCGATGGGGGCAAGGAATGGGAAGGAATTCGACGATGGCCTTTTTGAAGGAAGCATCCCGGCATTCGCCTGGAGTGATTTAGGGAAACCATGGAAAACCCAAATGTGGATACCGGGACGGGGATTCGAACCCGCGTCCTCCCGAATGCGAGGCCAGAACGTTAACCGTTCACCCACCACGCTAGGTGTAACGCCAGATGATAATATTGCGTTTCGCGAGGAAGATGTGGTGATGATGTAGTACACTCTGGACTAGAGTGACAACTGATGTTCTGTAATACAGAGAAAGCACGAGAAACTTTACGTAAAAGGCGGTAAGCAGTAAGGGACCGTACACAAACTACGTGGCTCGGTCCAGGGGGGGGGGGAGGGATTTGCTGGAAGGTTACGCTGGGCTACTTGGGGGGAGGGGGGGGGGTTCCGAGCCAGGCCACGTAGCTTATCTTTCATAACATTTTTCACAGTTAAAATGAGGAACAGAACCCACAACCGCATGTGAATACTTATTTCCCACAGTTAATTATCTATTTACAATAGTCTGACAAGAGAAAACAGCACAAAATGTCTACTGGAATCAAAAGGGAAAAAAGCTACGTGCTACGTGGGGGAGGGGGGGGGGGTAGAGGCAAAAGCTACGTAGGGCTACGTGGGGGGGAGGGGGGGTTCACAGGAGGTCCAAAAAGAGCTACGTGGTTTATGCACACTCCCTAAGTAGCTCCAGCAGTATCATAAACTCGTATTCAACCCAAATTTCAAGTATTAAGTTTCCGACAAAAGAGTAAACTTGTAACTGTATCCTTGTAGCCCTGTTGCAACATAAAAAAAATGTTGTTTTGTAGGGCACACGTACGTCGATGACTAATAATGCTATGAAGAAAGATTCTCGCTATTTAAAGTAAGCATTAAAGCAATATCTTCAGTGGATCATAATATAGTTGAGGTAGACATCGTTAATTATGCTGTATATTAAAGCCATTAAATATTTATTGAACATTTAAAGGAATACAAATGTGCAAATGTTGTTGACCAGTTTCCTTGAGTATCAGCAAATTAGCATTATTAAGTACAGAACTGAGGAGGTAAATGACTTAGAAATTACAAGACACAGCACCATAATAGAAAGTAAATTAATCACTACCTACACCAATATGAAACTTCCCCAAAGAGAAATTAGTGAAAGAAATCAACAATCCAAACAGGCGACATAGAATGATTGTGAACCACAGTAGCTCCTTAGAGGAAGGACTTACCACGGAGACGGTCCGGGGAAGACTGCACCGAAGCCCCGCTTGTGATCGCCGCTCAGATTACAGGAACCCCGACCCTCTCATATCACCACCAAATAAAACGCCCGCACATAATATGATATTTAAATATCCGCGTAGAAGATAAATTGTTATAATTCTTGCAAAATCCTTGGGTACAAAATTTCATCAACAATTCCTTTTTTCGGTGTGAACCAACTGAGAACTGTGTGAAATATTATTATGCCTTCTTTTCTGTTATTTGTTCCAATATTTCTTAATCCTTCAACTGTGTTTCATCTTCGTTTTCTGGCCAATGGGTGATTTTTTTTTTTTTTTTTCCTCTCTCGGAAACGCTTGAATTTTTTGCGACGACCGACTCTGTCCTACATTATTTCAATCGTAATATTAATTTCTGATATGTCCGTTTATACTTCAATAAACCTTGAATTAGAGTTTTGATGTGTATGTAAAAAAAATCAGAAATATTACTATCATTTGCTTAGAAATTTTTTTCCAGACATTACTCTTCGATAACGTCGTGGCCATTAGAGGCGGGAGAGGAATGGTGGCAAGATATGGTAAGGAATTCGGCCATGGCTTTTTGAAGGAACCATTCTGCTTGTAGTGATTTCGGGAAACTATAGGAAACCGAAAACTAAATGACCGGACAGGCTTGGTAAAATAATAAAAAACTTTTTGTTAGTCTTTCTGGATTAATTCATTACAAGTGACCGCAAAGACCAGTCCTTTTTGACGTCATAGTATCCGAAAGTTTTTCAGTTTTCAGACATTAATCTTTGTTAATTATTCTCCTCCACTCATCTCTGTTTTTGTCCTGACAGAGAGTTTATTTTCCTTGTTTCTTATTCTTTCTTCTTGCTTCTTTAACCCTAGACATTCTGTTGCTTAGAAATATGTTGGTTTTACAACTGTGCTGTTGCGTTGGACTTTTGTTGATATCAACTTTTTGTTGTAAAGATCTCTTGTTGATTGATAGGCTAGCTCCAGTTTTTGATTTTTTTTTAAATAGCTCTTTGGCTAGAATACTAGGATGAATTATTTCCCCAAGCCACTTGAATTAGTTAACTTTAATGATTTTTCATTCATTAACATTTTTATTACTATTCATTTAAAATTTCGCTTTTCAGTATAAATTATGGTTTTCAATTTGATTACATGCATGCATCAGTCATATTGAATTGATCCCAATCATATTTTTCTCTGTATAATGCGGAATGACATGAAAATATTTTTCTTTAAGTAATACCTACGTACAAGTCATTAGTAAAAAAACAATTGATTGTATCTACCACATTATTTGCACGTATCACACAAAACAGTCAATATTTTCATTCAATACTGACTTAAACTGAAATTACAAGCAAAACTGTTGCATATTCCTACAGTCAGTAAATATTTTTACAGAAAGAAACGCCACAAAATATTTGATTGGAGGAATCTTATTTGTTGAAAAGTTGACATTTTTCATGCAATGGTATAATAGCTGCATACCGAACAGCTCATTTTTAAATTATTTTACAGTTACACGGATTATTCAAAAAGAGTTCATCTATTACATAAATAATAACAGTCGGCATCCGATTAAGTGCATGTTTGAATTTTAAAAAATCTACATTACGATTAAAGGAATACGTTATGCCAGCCATTTTTTATTTTATGTTTAGGAAACAAATCTCTTGGGATAACGAGGTAGCACCCTTGTTCATGCAGCCAAAGAACTGGTCAACTGGTATGCAAATACTGCTGAAACAGAGGTTTTTCTTCTTTTTTGATGATGAATGTCCGGAAATGTTGCACCGGTCCATCCAGCCTCATGCCATATGAATACCGGGAAAGAAACGCCACGAGGGTAAAACAAACAAAGCGTGGCTCTGACCACTCTATTGGGAATCCTCGCCACTCTCAAAGGTCTGCGTGGCAACTTTAGTTTTGAGTTACCTAAATACCTATGATAAACCTGACTCTAATTCGCAGACAGGATTTAAAGTGTGATTTGAAATAATAAACAAATTAAAAAGAGAAGCGAAGCATACCATCAGAGGAAGTGTAGAATGACTGAATGTTGGAATACCTACGAATCTGTTCGCTGGTTTATCATTTGCGTCTGTAATCATTTTTTTTTCTAAGATACCTTAGCTATAAATTTCAGTAAACACCAAATTTTCGATAATCAAGGCTGTAACACGGCCTTCATCATATGCCCTGTGTGCAGATTTTCTAAATTATTACCGAGGGTGGTGGTGTAACGGATAGCGTTCTGGCCTCGCATTCGGGAGGACGGCGGTTTGAATCCCCGTCCAGGCATCCAGATTTGGGTTTTCCATGGTTTCCCAAATCACTCCTGGCAAATGCCGGGATGCTTCCTTCAAAAGGCCATGGCCGAATTCCTTCCCATTCCTTGCCCCCCATCCTTTCCCGTCTCTAAAGACCTCGTTGTTAAGAGCCGTTAAGCAGTTAAAAAAAATTATTTAACCAAAATTACTTCACGCTCAAGCAGTATAACTGTAATTATGATACAGCTCTACTGTACGAGAATCACTGTTGCTGTCTTATTAATTTTTTGTCCTTGCCCAAATTTCCACCAATTTTAACCAATATCCATGCCTGATACATGTTTGATTCCACCGCTATTGCCGTGGGATATATTTTAATTTCGCTTTACGACTCATAGACGTCTGTAGAGCCGGTAGAGGGGTAGGTTCAAGGATCGGGAACGAACTCTGAAATGGCATTTTGTAGGAACCATCTCAGTATTCACCTGTAGCGATTACGGGATATCACGACAAATATAAATCAGGATGGTTGTACTGGGCCTTGAACCCAAGTCCGAAATATCATTTCCCACGGTTAACCGCTCACTTACCGAGCAGATATGTAATTTGTTTTTCATGACAGTATAATCATCTCTATTATTTTTAAAAGGAGTTTTGTGTGACGAGCCGTTTTATAACCAAAATCGAAAGATGAGCTGTTATTTTAAAGATTAAGTTCACCGCTTTGGTAAACATCGTTTATTAAGAAAGGAAAAATTCATTCTGCAAATGGCAGAATTATGAGCAGTCAGGATGCGATGGTTAAGAGTCAAGATTCTTAGCTTCACTGACGTCGAAAAGAAGTGATCGCTTTACCAATAGATAGCAGCACCACGTACGAAAACTTTCGCAAGGACCATGATAGCTCAATCACTAGATATGTCTGTTGACAAATAAACAATTGCTGTTTCGAAATGAGGCATTACAGAGCCAAGCTGCCAGTGATCGCATTACGGAAATCAACATCAGACATTCGCTCTTATGATTACATGTTAAAGTTCAAAGATTCACTCAGAATATACAAGAAAATAAAGATTTTTTTTAATATAAATATTTTGTTATATAAATTTGTAATGTAAACATTTCTTAATGTCATTTACATGCTAATTGTAATGTAAATTACAATTTGTTTTGTATTGCAAATTACCGCAAGTTTGTATCGTACGTATGTTTAACGTGTCCAAAAGTATTTTTTAATTGATTCGTAAGACGTTGCAAGTGTTTGCTACGCATCTATTTCAGTTGACAAATAAACAATGGCTATAAATAAGCCTTTCTTCTTTCATCCGTCTTCAAACCACCAATCTTCCTAACCATCTTTTTTTTCCGTCATCAGTTGCTCAACTGGTTTGATGCAATCCTCCATCTCCTCCTATCTTCCTCTAACATCTTTATCTCAACATACCCCTTGCAACCTATATCTTCAATTATCTGCTTCATTTATTATAATCTTTGTCTACCTCTGCAGTTCTTACATTAGATTGTTCTCTCCACTAACAAATTTTCCAATGCCGCATGTCTTAAAATATGGCCTAACATTCTGTCTCTTCTTTCTGTAAGACTCTTCCGCAGACTTCTCTCGTCACTCATTATCTACAAAATACGTTCATTTCTTACTTTATTTGTACACTTACTTTTCCAGCATCCTTCTAAAGCATCACATTTTAAATACTTCAATTTTCCTTCTTTCTGTTATTCCTAAAGTCCATGCTTCTCTACAGTAAAGAGCTGTGCTTCACACATAGAGTTTTAAAAAGTTCTTTTTTAGTCCTAGATCAAATGTTTGAGACTAAACTATATATCTTTCTCAAGCATGACCTTTTCGCTATTGCTATTCTGTTTTTAGCATAATTCCTGCTTCGGCCAATTTTACCTCCTAAGTAGCAAAATTGGCTTACTTTTCCTGTTGTATCCGATCCTATTTTTATATTTAACTAGCCGATACCCGCGACTTCGTACGCGTGGACCTAGTTTTTTTTTCTTGGGCTTTACGCCTCGTCGACGGCGCGGTCATTAGAGGCGGGATGGGATTGAGGCAAGGAACGGGAAGGAATTCGGCCATGGCGGTTTTGAAGGAAGCATCCCGGCATTCACCTGGAGTGATTTGGGTAAACCATGCAAACCCAAATCTGGATGCCCGGACGGGGATTCGAACCGCCGTCCTCCCGAATGCGAGGCCAGAACGTTAACCGTTTACCCATCACACTCGGTGCGTGGACTTAGAATTTCATTGCCATAATTGCATATAGAAAGCTGTTAGTAACTTATGATTAGTCCCACACAACACCAGGTCGGCATAATATGACAGCAAAGCCGTCACTATATCATTCAATCATCGAACCTGTCTCAAAAAGAGAATTAGTTTCCCAACATATTTACAAACAGAAAAACAAACGAAGGTGCGTGGATTTCGAAAAAGGGGGGGGGGGGTTAACTAAGGACAGCGTTATTTCAGATAGGTCTTTTCATCTTCAACATGAACATCAGATTCTTTGATTTTCTAATAACTTTAGCTGCTCGTGCTCTGCTAGAGCAACCACTTAGGCCAGGTTTACGCCCGCAAGGCACGTCAAAAAGGAAGACAAAATAAACTGGTGCCAGAAACATTTAGGCAGACACATAGTAATGGTACAGTGCAGAGCAAATCGACATCTATGCTAATATACGTTTTGTCTCTAAACGAAATTTACTAACAAGTCATACACTAACAGGCTGCGCGAGAAGCACAGCTTGAGCAACTGACGTAATATTACAGATTAACACACGCATCAGTCGTCTGTCACCATTCTCAAAACATCCTGACTAATACTGTTATTCATGTCGTGTGTACTAGCTACAGATATGAAGTATTTCCTTGTCAAATTCCATCAATATCAGTATAGCTATTTATACGAAAAACCTTCCAAAACGCCAAAAACTTACTTTCGCATATATAATATTATTAGTGCAGATCGCACACACACTAACTGCAAGAGAAACAACAGCTGAGTGATCAATACACCGTAAAAAAGTGTACACCTACAGCATTGTAAAACCGCGTACGGTTTGCCAAGCATTTCGCCCCTACATTTGTGATATCTACAGTTTAATATGGAATCTGAAAAACTGACCGTCCAGGCATGGCTCATACGATCAAAAACCATTCTTAAAAATATTTGTCTCTATTGGGATTTGAACCGGGAACTACGGTCCAAGCATTGGTAAGCCAGAGCGTTAACCACTGAGGTACCAGGCAGTAATACAGTATTGTACTACAGAGTTTTACACATCCTTCGCGTCGGTCTACGTTCGTTTCGGTAATTTTTCGACATTACATGACAATATGTACTATTTATACAGAAAAAGTATCCTATGTCCATCCTAATGCCAAATAGCATCTCCTTGTCAAATTTCATCACGATCAGATTAGCCGTAACAAACAGACAGACAGAGAGACAGAGTTACTTTCACATTTATAATATTAGTATACATTTACTATTATTGCTATTATTTCTGCTGCATTTCATCACTTTTTTCTTGCTTTGTTTTATGTTTAGACTAAAATCTTGTCGATGCCATTCAGTAATTCCTCAAGATCCCAGTCTGTTCTTCTAACAGGACAATGTCATCAGCAAATCGTAACACACTAATTTTTTCTCCTTGAACACGTATTCCACATTCAAATTTCTCTTTTACTTCGTTTATTACTTCCTTTATATACAAGTTGAATATTAATGGGGACAAGCTACAACTTTGTCTCACTCCTTTTTTAACTGATGTATGGCTGTCATGATTCTCTACTTTTATCATAGCCACTTTTTTCTGATGTAGATTATAAAGTATTCTTCTATTTCAATATTTTTTATAAATCAACAAACGCCACAAAAGCTTCTTTGATTTTCTTGATCCGCCCTTCAAGTATTATTCTTACAGACAGAATTGCTTATCTTGCACCACGGCTTTTCCTAAATCAAACTGATCTTCACCTATTGTCTATTCTACTATGCTTTTTATTCTTCTGTATATTATCCTGGTCAGTAATTTTGAAGCATGTGGTGTTAGAATAATACTGCAATAATTCTCTTATTTTTCGACTTGTGCTTTCTTCGGAAGCGTGAAAATGGTACAAGTACTTTTATTAAAACCAACTGGAATCTCTTCTGTTTCGTAATATTTTGATACCAGTTTTAATCATTTCTTCTCCTATGGACTTCAGAAGTTCTTCAGGAATCTCATCAATTCCAACTTCTTTATTTGATTGAAGATTTTTCAAAGCTCTGTCAAATTCTATTCTTAAAACAGGATGTCCTAAGATATCGATGTCGAAATCGCCTTCTTTTTCTAGTACACTGTTGTTTAAACCATCTCCGCCATTAAGTTTCTCAAAGTATTACTTCCATGAGTTAGCTCTGTCTTCTGAGTTTAAAAGAGCTTTCCCATCAGCAGCTTTAATGTTTATGCAGCTTTTCTTCATTTCTCCAAAAATTTGTGTGGTCTTCCTACAGACCACATTTACTTTACCTACGACCATTTCCTTTTCTACTTCTCGTACTTTTCTTGCAGCCACTTTTCTTTTGCTTTTTTTGCATTTCCTGTTAATTTAATTTATAAAATGTCTGTATTGCTCATTTCCTACTTCAAACTATGCATTTTTGTGCCTTCTTTTCTCATCTATCAACTACGATACTTCTTCTGTGGTCTTCTGTTTCCGTGTGACTTGTATTCTAAAGCTTAGTGTTTCTTTACCAGCTTTGATTATTTCACTCTTCAATGCATTTTCTTCTTCCACAGTTAAGCTTCTTTCAGAATCATTTCTTGTTGTTGTTGTTGTTGTTTTTGGGCTTTAGGGCACGTCAACATCGAGGTTATTAGCGCCCCTAACTAATACCAGGCGTGAAAACGTGGCAAAATTGCCGTCTGTGTGGCAGACTGTAAAGGGGTCGGCCACAGAGGCAGCAGCAATAAAATACTAACGTACTAACTAAAATACCGTCTGCGTGGCCGACTGTAAAGAGATCGGCCACACAGACTACAACATAAAATATAAAATTGAGACTATTGCTCTGAATGGTCAATAAAATATAAAATACGTACATTAACTGGTTGGCTGTAAAAGGGCCAACCAGTTTAAAAAACGAATTAGCTAGCTGGCTGTAAAAGGGCCAGCCATATAAGCAGTGTCAAAAGTGAAAACAGTACTTGGATTGGTGGTTGTAAATGGCCAACAATCCAATCTAAAACCTAGGCCGATCTGTCCCAAAATTTTTGGGACAAGACCGGCCAAGCTGCAGAACTTTAAAACCTTAGCCACGTTGTCACGGTCATCGTTTAAAATAAGGGACAGATCGTTGGCTAAGCCGACGTCTGCCCTTAAATCTAAAAACAATACACATTCAGTTAAAATGTGGCGAACAGTCAACGGTACGCCACAGGCATCGCATTCCAATGGGTCCTCCCGGCGGAGAAGGAAACTATGAGTTAGAGGACAGTGCCCTATACGGAAGCGAGTAAAGAGAACCTCATCCCTCCTCGCCCGCTGGAAGGAGCTGCTCCACGGCTGAACGGTCGGTTTGACCAGCTGGAGCTTGTTATGCTCAACTTCCAGCCACTCCCTCTGCCAAACATCAAAAACAAATCTCTTCGCCGTCGAGGGAAGGTCTGACTTTGGGACCGGTTCAAAGTCAGTTCTAACCTTGTCGCAGGCTAACTTGGCAGCTTCATCGGCTGCCTCGTTCCCCCTGATTCCCACATGGCCGGGTACCCAGCAGAATACAACCTCCTTCCCACAGGACTGGAGGGGAAGCAGGGCGTCCTGGATATCCTGGACTAGACGGTCTGCTGGGTACATAGTTGTTAACGCCTGAATACAACTGAGGGAATCACTGCATATGAGGTACTTCATGTCGCAGCGTGCCTTCATATACTGGAGCGACTTTAGCAGGGCATAGCACTCCGCAGTGTAAACACTGCACCTGCTATCCAGCTTGTATTTTTAAGTCGCTCGAGGGAACACTACTGAACAGCCTACACTGTTAGCCTGCTTAGACCCATCCGTATACACCGGGGCAAAAGTGTGATACTGGTTTAAAATATCAGTAAAATATTAATAAAAACACTGTCAGTGGTTGACAGTTTGTTATGCCGGGACAATTCTAAAATTGTTCTGGGCCTCTTTAAAAGCCAGGGAGGAGATTTACTCCAACCCTGGTGATAAAAAGACGGAAGCTCGAATCCGTATTGTTCTAAAATAGCCTTTGTACGGTAGCTGAACGGTTTAGTGTCTCTATGCCGCTTGGTATTGAACCGCTCGTAGTTGGGATGTAGAACTATGTCGTACACGGGACAGCCAGATGTTACGGCAAACTGCAGGTAGTGTCGCACCATGAGGAGTCGCCGGCGGATGGTAAGCGGCGGCTCGCCCGAGTCAGCACAAATGCTGACAATAGGACTGGTGCGATATGCACCCGTGGCGAGCCGAATTCCAGCATGGTGGACACTATCCAATATACGGAGAGAGCTGTCCCGTGCCGAACCATACACGATACAACCGTATCCAACCGTACCGTACAAAGGCTCTGTAAAACTGTAGCAGGC
Organism: Vandiemenella viatica; assembly: GCA_031002005.1. NCBI lineage: Eukaryota > Metazoa > Arthropoda > Insecta > Orthoptera > Morabidae > Vandiemenella > Vandiemenella viatica. The sequence goes on along the minus strand of CM061921.1, from coordinate 231,387,059 downwards.
AGGAGCGGTCAGCGCCCCATGACCTGCCGCACAGGCATTTTAAAATATTAAGAGCTTTTGAGGCCCTGGCTTTCACATCCTTAAGATGCGTAAGCCAGTTGAGCCTTCTATCTAAAATGGGGCCCAGAAACCGAACAGTGTCAGTAAAAATTAAAACGGTGTTCCTCAGGGTAAGTTGAGGCGCAGGTAAAATACTTCTACTACGAGTAAAAAGTACACACCGGGTTTTCTCAGCAGAGAAACGAAAACCAGTGTGCACTGACCATTCATCCAGCCTGTTCAGCGCAAGTCGCAGCTGCCGTTCAGCGCTTCTGAGGCTGTACGATGCAATAAAAATTAAAAAGTCGTCCACATATGAGGAGTACCGTATGGGACTCCTTATAATGGCTCCAATGCTATTGACAGCAATGGCGAAGAGCGTAACACTTAAAACTGACCCCTGAGGGACACCGTTTACCTGAATAAAAACACTACCGGAAGCAACGGCCAGATAAATATGATTTTAAAAAACGGGGCAGGTTACCCCTAAAACCCCAATCATGCAACTGTTTTAAAATAGCATGCCGCCAGGTAGTATCGTAGACCTTTTCAAGATCGAAAAAACACCCACCAGGTGTTGGCTACGGATAAACGCATCCTGTATTGCCGCCTCCAGGAGGATCAGGTTGTCGAAGGTAGAATGTGACTTCCTGAATCCACACTGAAAGCGGCTAAGCAGATTACGGGATTCAAGACACCAGACGAGGCGGCGATTCACCATTCTCTCCAGTGTCTTACCCACGCAGCTAGTCAAGGCAATACTACGATAACTACCTGGCAACAATTTGTCTTTTCCAGGTTTTAAAATGGGAATTAATGTTGCTTCTTTCCACGAGTCGGGGAAGTGTCCTCCGGTCCAGATATTGTTAAAAATAATCTAGAAGGTACTCTTTGGCATCCTCACTGAGATGCCTCAGCATCTGGTACTGGATCAGATCGGGCACTCTAGCAGTGTCGTTTGCGCTGTTTAACGCTGACTCCAGTTCCCAAGATGTAAATGGGCAGTTGTAGGCCTCTGTATTCGACGAATCGAAGCACAGCGGGCGCCTCTCGGCAGCGACTCTACGTCGCTGAAACCGATGGTCAAAGTTAGCGGACGAAGTGATGGTGGCGAAGTTCTCCGCCATCAGCTGCGCTATGCTTCATTCGTCAGTAATTACACGTCTGTGATCCAGTAACCCAGAAACTGGTGGGTGGGAGTACCTTCCAGATATACGGCGAATGGAATCCCATACTTTCGACGAAGGTGTGGAACGATTTATAGTGCTCACAAAGTTCTGCCATGACCTCTTCTTGCTCTCCTTAATAACTCGACGCGCCTTAGCTCTGGCAATACGGAACGCTGCTAGGTTGTCAGATGTTGGGCACAACCTAAAACGACGCAACGCCCGTCGGCGACCCTGGATGGATGGCAGAACGACTTTCATCGTTCCACCAGGGGACGGGCGTCCTTCGCAGCGTTCCGGAGCTCTTCGGCAGGGAAACGTCAGCTGCACGGTGAATCACTTCTGTCAAGTGATTCACCTTCTCCTGTATACTGCCACAGGGTTGCAGTTGTACAGAACCGCAGTAGAGCTGCCAATCTGCACAACTAACGTTCCATTTGTGTCGGTTATTTCCTCTTCCACGTTCACACTCGACGTGCATCCAAATAGGGTAGTGGTCGCTACCATGTAGGTCGCGATCCACGACCCACTGTACGGAGTCCGCAATTGAGAGGGAACACAAGGAAAGGTGAATGGCAGAAGACGTATCGGTAGCAGTGGTGAAATGAGTCATTTGCCCTGTATTCAGGATACAAATTTCCTCCTGCTCTATCAATCTACCAACCACTCGGCCCCTGGGGCAATCGGTGGTGGAACCCCACAACGCACTGTGGGCGTTGAAATCTCCCAAAAGGAGAAAGGGCAGAGTGAGTTGTCGTATAATGCCAACCAGGTCGTCGTAGCCGACTGACACACTGGGTGGCAGATAGACAGAGCATACGGTCAGTTGGATTGGACCGTGTATTTTCACCGCAACTGCTTGTAGATCAGAGGTGAGAGCAATAGGTTCGGAGTGGACACTGTTTTGGACAACCACAGCCACTCCCCACTTCGCTCGATCACCCTCGGTATCGTCCTTTCTATAGATGTCATACCCTCTTAGCACAAGTTGGTGTAAAGGTCTAAAATGTGTCTCCTGAAGACAGAGTCACAATGGATTAGACCGTGCTAAGAGGTGGACTTCCTCTTTGTGAGCCTGAAAGCCGTTTATGTTCCACTGAAGTATGGGAGCCATTCTACCTATTTAACCCCCCCCTCCCCCGGTTCGGGTGAGTCTTCCTTTGGTGATTGCTGAGGAATGGAACCAGGTTCGTCCACCAGCATTACATCGTCTTCGGGGTCCGAAGACGATTCTTGTTCTGGTAAGGCCTCGGATAGCGAACGATTCCTCCGCCGAGGCCTTCTCCCCTTCTTCTCCCTCCCAGTTGGTGATCTGGGGGGTGAAGCGGAAGGGGACTTCACGAACATAGAGGGGTCCGTATGTTTAAACTTCGGACCCCGAAACTTCTGCACTGTTTGCCATCCGCTACTAGCTGATGGCGTTGCTGTTATTTTTTGGTCTGCTGCTGTCACTAGTGCTGTAGCCGTGGGAACCACGGCTGTAGCTGTTGTAGCGGATGGCTGTGCTGTAGCTGGTGGACTTGCTGAACCTGCTGTCTTAGTGGTCGAGGTTGCCGGCGTGTTACTACCGACGTCCGTGGTCCTTGGTGTTAAGACCTTGATGGGTGTGGCACCACATCTGTACTGACATGAGCACATTGGACTTGTACCCATGTCCACAACGGACGTCTGCGTAGCAATACTTTCTTTCCTGACAGGAGTTGATAACGTCTTCGCGAAGCTGGTAGTGAAGACAGGTGGAGCCAGAGCCTTATATCGCTTCTTAGCTTCGCCGTACGATATTCGTTCCTTTGTTTTCAACTCCTGTATCTTTTTTTCTTCCAGATACAATCGACACTCCCTGCTCCAAGCTGGATGTGCCCCGGAGCAGTTGACACACACCTGTGGGAGAGTGCAACTAATGCCTACCTCATGCGCCGCCTTCCTGCATTTCCCACAGGTGGGGTTGCCTTTACAGTTCGCCGTCGTATGACCGAATCGCTGGCACTTAAAGCAGCGCATTGGTTCCGTTACATACGGGCGTATATTGATCTTTAAATATCCTGCCTTGATGTCTTTCGGCAACGTTGGAGTGTCGAACGTCAGTACGAAGGTGGCTGTCTTCTCAAGACTGCCGCTAACCCTTCGTTTGACCTGCCTAACCTCGACCACATTTTTTGATCCCCTCTCCTTAAGGAGTTCCACGGTCTCTAAATCCATAAGTTCCCGGCAGGTGATGACGCCTTTACTGGAATTTAGAGGTTTATGTAGTTCGCACTTCACTGCGAACTCCCCGAGGTTCTCACACTTAAGGAGTTGGACAGCCTGCCTCTGGGTGGATGTTTCCAGAAGCAGTGTCCCATTCCTCAGCTTTTTTACCGATTTGAGGGTACCCGCAATACCCTCTAAACCTTTGTGTACATAGAATGGAGAGATCTTCTCAAAAGATCCCTCCACCCTTGTCATAATTACGAAGGCATTTTGTATCAGAAAACCCTTGCCGTTACTGTTTGTTTGTTCCGGAGGAGGGCTTTCAACCCTCGCCCGCTTGTATGAACTGGGTGTGTTTTTTATTAACCTGCGACACATCCGGGCCGCAGGGGTTTTTCTTTTTTTTGTGAGGAATTTTGTTAAGAGTGTGAAGTGAAGGATTTAGGTATTATTTAAGGAAATCATTCACATGTTTCGAAGTGGGGGTGTTGAGTTGGTCAAAACATGTTAAATGATATCGATATATGTGTGTGTTATCTTTGAGTGTTCTGAGATCTTTGTACCTACATGCTGTACTGGTCATGGAGGAAGGAATATATGGAGACGACGCAAGGGACCTTCGCCACATACTGGAGTGAAACCGGGTGGAGAGAAGTGGGGAGGGGAGGCCGCCATATTGCTTGACCAGAGAAAGACGGAAATGTGCACAAAAACCTCAAGGGAATCATAAGATAACCGTGGCACCGCAATTTGATGATGGATTATTATGTAACTCGACGAGACACATCAAAAATGAAGAATAAAAATTTTTGATATCGTGCTTAGTTCTCGAGATATACTGTCTCAAAAGAGTGGAGTTTCTGGTTGAAATTCAGAAGAAACGTGTCCCCAAAATCAAATTTGGTGATAGATTCTTATGTAACACGACGATACAAATGGAAAATAAATAATAAAATTTTTCGAAATCTCGCTTAGTTCGCGAGATATACTGTCTCAAAAGTAAGGTTGTTATGTTATGAGGAGATTCAACGATAACCGTGGCGCCGCAATTTGATGACGAATTCTTATGTAACTCGATGAGGGAAACTGAAAGTAAAGAATAAAATTTTTTGATATCTCAGTTAGTTCTCGAGATATTGTACCTTAAAATTGACGTGGTTAGGTTGAAATGCGGCCTGGACCAGAAAAAAACTATCGCCATATCCATATTTGATGATGAATTCGGACGTAACTTAATGAGCAGGTAATTCTTTTTAACTTGAATAACAAACTGTTTACTTCTACAGTCCTTAAATTTTAGTTGATGTTCAAATAGGTTATATTTTCACATTCTATTTCAGTAATTGACAAGGAAGATTTCAAAATCTAGAAATATACTTGTAGACATATTTACAAACAGAAACAAGTCATACCTGAAATTTAAAAAAAAGCGTAAGTCAATGTTTAGAGCTTTAAAAAAAATTAATACTTCATAAAACCTCATAGTTTCTGAGTTTACTTAGAAGATATTGTACTGGTAGTGGCCTATATAATTTTGCTAGAAAAATCAGTACATTCAAAAATCAGATGCTAACAGCTAATAATAAATAAATTGTTTGTTCTCTTCTGGTATACACCGCATTTCAACCTGCAAACATTTCCATTAATATTGCCGCTACCAAACCAAACTATGTAGACACATCTAAACACAAGAAATGCATCGCGAACTACATTTCCGTCAACAAAGTTTATTTCATCACGTTTAGTAGTTCGCACAGCACAAATTATCACGATTAATTTCATCGTGCAATTTCAGTGTAAACTTAAACGTGAGTAATGCATGCAGAATACCATATTCACTGTGTCGCGATGTAAACATGACCCGTTTAAATTAAATTTCCAACATTTGTCTAAAATAAGGCTAGCTTTTCAGGTGCAAAATAGTAACATATGCTAATAGTCTACACTACACCAACAAAAATTTGAGAATAATATGATCCTATTGAGAGCAATTAATAAATTTATAGCGAATGGCACTAATGTTGCGGTTGCCTGTCAGATACTTCAAGAACGATAATTACAATGTGACTTACTTATGAAACGCTATTCCAGGTTTTTTCCTATCTCGTCTGTTTGTGCAACCATATGCATCACAACTTGGCATTATAGAAAACTTTAGAATATTAGAAAATGAAATATTCTCAGCAGCTAACACAGTGCAAACAGCCCAATGTTTTGGTACTCCTACGATGTCCGCCGCGCAGGCACAGTTTTTTCACGAGGTTTCACGGATTTCGCGTTATCTCGTCTCCATACATTCCTTCCTCCATGGTACTGGTCAGTCATTTCCTGTTCATCTGTCTGTATAGATGTATGTGTGCTATCGTGTAAAGTGTATCAGTTTGTTCAATTATAATAAACTATGTGAAACGAACACGGCTTTATTTTCAGTATCAATGGAAACTCAACAAAATTAATCAGATGTGAAGTACATCAGGGTTCCATATTGGGGCCACTATTGTTTTTAATATATATAAATGAACTACACTGTGTTGCATTTAAAAACTCAAAATTTGTCCAATATGCAGATGACACAAATATAGGAATTAATAATATTCCAGTTTCATCTACAGAATATATTTCAAATTAATTAATTAATTGTTTGCGGCTAATGGCTTGTCTTTAAATTTTAATAAAACTCAATATATGTAGTTCAATGCATCACACAGATTAACACTAGATAGAGACATAAAATTTGCAGGCCAGTCCATTCAAGAGATAGTGTGTGTGAAATTTCTAGGTTTGCATATTGATCATATTTTATATAGGAAGGTACATGTTTCTGACTTACTAAAGCGATTGGGTGCAGCCACATTTGCAATTCGTAGAATTTCAGCCATAGGTGATCTCTGTATGAGGCAGCTAGTTTATTTTGCTTATTTTAACTCCTTAATGTCACATGGAATAACATTCTGGGGCAATTGGCTTGTTTCCACTAAGAATAAATCGGGCATATAGTAGTTTTTAATCATTAATCATGCTAAGGAGATAACAAAAAACAACCTTATTTAATATAAAAGATAAAGATTAGAATTATTTATAGAAAATAAAATCGACAAAATCAGCCATGGTGACACGTGGCCGCGAACGCCGATGAGAAAGCATTACGTCATAGCGTCCCTAGCGCCACAGAAGTGGTTGACATTTACATGTAATAGAACACCTTGCGTAGTAAATTTTTCGTTTGTAGCAACTTCTGTGTTGCTAATTTAGTTATTGTTAATTATTTGGCGAAAGAGAAGTCTAATTCATTATGGAACAAGGTTTTAGCAAAGCAACCAGTTGTAATTTGCCCAAAATCGACGCCGTAGCCGTTGGAAGATTTTTCGCCTCAAACATAGACTTCTGCTCGTCGGAATTCCGCAATGCAAAAACTTCCAATTAAGTATATACAAGTGTCAAATATATATTATAAGCTGAAATCAGTTTCGTAAACAATAATTTATTCCTTAGACGTACGTTTTTTAAGTTAATTGACATGGTTTTGATGTTACTTTTGCGAAGTATAAGCAACTGTTAGGGAGTTCTATAATTACCGAGCGTGGTGGTGTAACGGATAGCGTTCTGGCCTCGCATTCGGGAGGACGGCGGTTCGAATCCCCGTCCGGGCATCCAGATTTGGGTTTTCCATGGTTTCCCCAAATCACTCCAGGTGAATGCCGGGATGCTTCCTTCAAAAAGGCCATGGCCGAATTCCTTCCCATTCCTTGCCCCCATCCTTTCCCGTCTCTAAAGACCACGTTGTTAAAAAGGGACGTTAAACTGTTAAAAAATAAAATAAAAAAAAATAAAAAAAAGTTCTATAATTACCCTGACGTCGCAATCTGATAACGAATTCTTGTAGAACTCGACGAAACAAATCGAAAATAAAGAATAATGTTTTTTGATATCTCGCTTCGTTTTCGAGATATAACACGTTAAAAATGAGTTATAGTTCCTTATTTCTGTGCCGTGTCTTAACTTTTCAGCTGCATCACGCCTAAGGTATGTTTCTTTTTCTATATATAAACCTTTTCTAGAAAAATATATCCTCAATAACAGGTGTGGTAAATTTTAAAGCTATGGCACTGCCAGTTTCCAGTCTGCTCTAAGCTTCATATCAGCCTAACAACATCATCTTTCAGTTACGATATCTCGAGATACATTAAAAACAATTATTCTTTATTTTCGAATTGTTTCGTCAAGCTGCTTGAGAATCTATCATCAGATTGTGGCGCCACTTAATGATGTTTATTCTATGAAAAATAACACTAAAGAAAGATTTTAGAACATAAAACCAAAACAAACTCAACTAATAGCTTATTACATTATCATTACTTGAAAAGTAGTGGTTCTGCAAAATTCATCATTTTTGCTTTGGATTTAGAAATATATTATGCACAAACACTTACATCAAAATGTTCTTCACAAAAATAATACTTCTGTCTGCAGGTAAACTGTGAGCATCCTCCCTCCTTGCAAGTTTTAACCACTTTCTCCGTATTTTTTCATTGTTTGGAACATATATAAATAACTTATCTGGTGTTTTTATTGTTGTGCTTCTACACTTCGGCACTACACAGTACTTATAAAACGAGGAACTCATGTTTAACTAAAGAAAATCTACACCTGCCATATACGTACACGACTGTTTACATTCATATCAGACGCTATGACGTCATCCATGATGCCATGACAGTCTAGAGCGTTTTTGAGCTAAATTTAAATTCGCTTTTACAAATGCAAAATACATAATGTAAATGTTCGATTCTTTACAAAATAAGATGTTTTTTGAGTAAAATAGATAATAAGATGAAGTATTAACCTATTTTTCAAATTTAGTCAACTACCCAATTCTACCCACAGAGACAAATTGTTCAGAGTCCAAAAGCGAGTAATAAGAATCATGTATGGGGTTAGCAATAGAACATCATGTAGAGAGCTGTTAAAGAAGTTAGGGATTTTAAATTGGTGGTACATTAATACACATTAATGTCCTTTGTTATAACGAATTATACTTTGTGTGAAACAAATAGTAAAATACACAATTATGGCTCTACAAATAAAAATAATCTTCAGGAGGATTACAACTCGTTGTCATTTGTTCAAAAGGAGGTCCGATATTCAGGGATACATTTCTCCAATAAGCTCCCAACAAACATTAAATGTTTTGCAAATGATAAGAATAAATTCAGGGAAAAACTGAAAGAATTTTTAATTGGCAACTCCTTCTACTCTGTTGAAGAATTTATTTCTAAGGTATCTACAAAATAAACTGTCAGTAGTTTGTGTAAATGTAGTTGACATAATTATTGTACCATATATGACATGACTACATTTTCTGGTGAATGGATTATTTTGTTATGCAATTGTTTTTCCTGCAAATTCACATCTTTCCACATCCTTACAGAGCGAGTCTCTTATATTGGGATCAATGGAAATTGAATGAATTGTATTGTACAAGGCAGTGAGAAAATGAATAAATCCGCTGATAGCCAGTCTCGGAGATTACAACCCAGCATTCGACCCACACAAAAGAACCATATCAATCTTACTATTTTACTATTTGTTGAAGAGAGGTGGCATCGATTCTTACATATAGTCAGGGAAGGTATGAACTTGCATAGACCGAAACGGACAATCAGGGAAGAGAACGATCCCCCATGGTACACACGAGAGGTTAAAATGTTACTCAAGAAGCGAAGGAAGATACATGCACGATCAAAAAGGACGATGCATCGGACTGATTTAGATAAGTTAGCGGAGATAATGGCACATGTTAAGAATGTGATGCGTGAGGCCTTTAATGACTTTCATGCCAATTCTCTCTCTAAGAGCCTCACTGAAAACCCTAAGAAATTTTGGTCGTATGTAAAAAAAAAAGTTAGTTGTAATGGGAACAATAAGTCAGTTCAAATAAAAGACGGGCGGGAAGTTGAAGACAGCCGCGACAAGGCTACCGTATTTAACACCGAATTTAAAAAAAAAACATTCACTCGCGAAAAAATGGAAAACATCCCCACTTTACTACATCGTGTGGAATTAGAGGTGGATCCGATAGAAATTGATAGCGTAGGTATTGTAAAGCAATTAAAACTCCTGAAGTGGGGTATAGCGCCGGGTCCTAATGGTATACCGGTAAGAGTATTTTCTGAATACGCGGAGGATACTGAACCATTTCTGTCAGATATATTCCGTAAATATTTAGAAGAGAAAAAAGTACCTTCTAGCTGGCAAATAACCCAGATAATTACCGTTTTTAAGAAAGGAGATCGGAGTGATCCTAGGAATTATCGACCCGTATCTCTAACATTTGTCTGCAGCCGAATTCTGGAACATATCATATGCTCGAACATTATGAAGTTTCAAGATGAGAACGAGTTACTTACACCGTGTCAACACGGATTTCGGAAGAAAAGATCGTGTGAAACACAACTGGCCCTATTTTCCCATGTCGTAATGAAAGTTTTCGATGCAGGTTTGCAAGTTGATGCAGTTTTCTTGGATTTTCAGAAAGCTTTTTATCCTGTGCCATACAACCGACTTTTAGCGAAGATTCGAGCTTACGGTATTTCGACTCAGATTTGCGAGTGGATACGTGATTTTCTAACTGGTCGATCACAGTACGTCGTTGTTGACGAGGAAGCCTCTTCTAAGATAAATGTTACTTCGGGCGTTCCTCAAGGAAGTGTAATATGTCCACTTCTTTTCTTAATATTTATAAACGATCTAGGTGACAACGTCAAATGCTGGTTGCGATTGTTTGCCGCCGATGCGGTTATCTATAGGGAAATAAGGTGCTCCAATGATTGCTTAGAAATTCAGCGCGATTTGGATGCTATTTCCGATTGGTGCCGTAAATGGCAGTTTACACTTAATTGGAAATAGTGCAAGGCAATGTGGATAAGTAACAAGAAGAATCTGTTTATTCCCGAGTACAAAATAAACAATTAAGCTGTTGACATGGTTGATTCCGTGAAGTATCTAGGGGTGATAGTGCAAAGCAACATGAAATGGGACATGCACATAACTTCCGTCGTAGGCAAGGCTAATTCTAAATTACGATTCATTGGTCGTATTTTGAGGAATTGTAATGCTCATACAAAGGAGATAGCGTATAAAACACTAGTGCGTCAGCATCTGGATTACTGTTGTGGAGTTTGGGATCCGTATCGCAAGGTTCTGATTGACTCAGCGGAGAGGGTGCAGAGGAGAGCCTCTCGATTCGTGACTTGTTGTTACAGCTCTTATGAAAGCGTCACAGAATTGCTACATAGATTGGGCTGGGATAGTTTGGAAGACAGACGACGTAGCTTCCGTTCGAATTTATTGGAGAATATGCGAAAAAAATTTAAATTTGGAGTGCAATGAAATACTTTTTCCGCCAACCTATTTAGGTCGCAATGACCGGAGGGATAAGATTGGAGAAATAAGATGCCGTACTGATGCTTTTATGTATTCCTTCTTTCCTCGCACTATTCGGGATTGGAATGCGTGGGTTTAGGATTGATGCTTAGCACCCTCTGCCACCCACAATGTTTGTGATTTGCAGAGTATGGATGTAGATGTAGATCTTAACAACTACATGATACCAATTAGGAGCAACGGCAGTGACAATCAGTAGTGTAATAATAGGTTGGCAGGACTCAGGGGCGGATCCAGGGGGGGGGCTAGGGGGCTCAAGGCCCCCCCCCCAAACGTATCTAGGTCCACCCCTGACATTGTAATTTTGAGACCTCCTTTTTTTTTTTTTTTTAACTCTACGGATTTGAGGCCCGAGGAGGCTATAAATACTACCTTTTTCCCGACTCAAGCCCCCCCCAAAAACCAAAATCCACTGAACGCAAGCCCTCTGAACCAAAATTCACTCAAGCCAAGCCCCCCCCAAACCAAAGTCCGCTCAAGCTCCCCCCCCCCCCAAAACAAAATCCTGGATCCGTCCCTGGCAGGACGGGCATAATGCCAGTGGTCCCCAGTCTGAAACGGTTTGTGAGGGCCCCAACCGATGAATTTGCCTTGGGCCTAAACGGTATTGTTAGGCCACTGCTGACAATCCAAAAGTAAAGTGACGTTACATTGCGGAAGTGGAGGAAACTTTACAAGGCAAAACCTTCGTAATAACTGTTTAAAACAAAAAAGTAGCAAATTTTCTCGATGATAATCCGTTATCGTGTTACTTGCACTGTTAAGGTGGCCATACACGATCGCTCCATCCGTCCAAATAGAACGACGCCACTCCATTATCGTGTAGTCTGTGGTGAAATTGATGTGGATGACGTGGACTGACAGGAATATTTGGACATCCGGTCATTCCAATATCCATCAGATTCGTCGATCATGCCATCAAGCCGACTGACGGTGTGTGGGGAAAACCCTGTGAAGCGACATCAAGCCATCACTCCAGTCGGCTCGTGTGTGGTAAAACCGCGATCCAAACAGTTCGCATTCTGTCGCCGGCCACAGAGCAGGAGGCAACATGAGTGCCTTGAGTGGACTACACAGCATTTCTTTTTCGTTTTGAATTTGGCATAGAAATATTTGTTTTGCTACTAATTAAATACTATTTTGAATGTAGAATTTAAAATAATACAGTTTTAAACATTATTAAGTAACAATTAGTACGATATTATTTTTTTTTTAAAAAATCGTCTCAACAAGACTTTGTGCTGAAGATTATTGAGAAGTATAAATACTTACCATGGTTGTGGCAGATCTCTAATCCTGACTACCATGACAAAATATAAATGAATGTGGCAATAGATCAATTGCTAATATTATTTAAAAATAAATTTATAAACGCCAAAAGAGAAAACGTGTAGGGGAAAAAAAGATAATTATTTTCGGTTTTATTTTTAAAAAGAACATAGTAAAATAAGATTAATTTTACAGGAGCCTACTTGTTTAAATATCTTGTTTTATAACATGCCACTATTTTCGGCCTGCTAAACTACTCGAATTTAATAAATCTGTTTTATAATCATTTTGTAGTATTTCTAGAAGTTTTCGTAATATCACAGAGCTTATCATTTCACAATTTCGCATTTATTGGACGTTTATTTAATCCGCAGCATTTGTATTCAGTATTCGATAGTTTGAATAACTTTTATTCGGGCTCATTTTATTTTGTACTTGGAATAACCAGATTGTTGTATAACAAACTGACAACTTATTGTTGTTTGCTTAGCCTAGTTTTTCATTGGTGTGGGTGACTGGAGTGATGGAATGAAGGTGTATGTGCTACGTTTTTGGATGTCATCCGAATGGATGTCATCCATACGGATGATATCCAAATGGAGCAATCGTACAAGTATATGGCCATTTTTACACAAAGACATAATATTCTGCAAATCTTATTTGTCCACTTTTATCTCTGGTCGTAGCTGATCGCTTTCTGCTTGTAAACAACAGTAATGTCTGTGAATTTCAAAACCACGTGTGGAATGTGTAGAAAATGATTTTATGAATTGTTGTTTTATGTGGTTGTGTTTTAGCTGGAACTGGTGATTGCGTGACTTAAGCTGTGATATTAACCGCGAGTTATTGATGAAAACACTAATGTACCGCTGACTATGTATACAATTAGGTTCTGTAAATTTAATGAGATTAATTTACCTAGTTTGTGGAGTGGTTTAAAAACTTAGTACGCTGAAGTGCAAATCGTGTTCACAGTGAGTATGTAATTGAGACAATATATTTAGTAACCCGGTAATTGGAAATCAAATTCACTACTTCCCTCTTTGCTTTAAGATTTATCGCATTGAGTTTAAGTATATGTTTGTTAAACATTCGACAAATGGAATGCCATTTCCGTAAAGATAGCAGGATGTGATATTGTAGCATATCTTGAAATATTATTTAAATTGAGTGTGGAAAGTTGCTGCATACCGCAGAACTGGAAAAGTGTGATGGTAGTGCCGGTACGTAAAGGACGGGTGAGAAATAGAGTCGAAAATTATAGGCCAGTTAGTTTGACATCAGTGGTAGGTAAATTAATGGAAAGATTGATATGGAACCACATCAGAAATATATGTGAGGAACGTAAATGGTTTTCAAGTAGGCAACATGGCTTTGGACAAGGATATTCATGCGAATCTCAGTTCGTAGGGTATATGCAAGGTATTTCAGATGAAATGGACAAGGGAGGCCAAATTGATAGTGTAGCACTAGATCTGTGAACAGTTGCAGGGTGACCTGGACAGGATATCTAGTTTGTTTGGAAAACATGGGATGAAGATAAATGCAAAGAAGAGTCAGCTTATTAGACACACAAATAAAAAACAAAGGGTTGATTATGGTTATAAGGTGGGGAAAGAAGTGCTTGCTGAAGACTTGAAATTTAAATATCTTGGCATTACTTTTGATAACAAGCCTAACTGGGCAGGACACACTGGACAGTTGGTAGTAAAAGGGTTCAAAATACTGCACTTGTTGCAGAGAGTGATGAGGGGATGTAGGAGAGAAGTAAAGGAATTGGGTTAATAAAACTTTGGTCAGACCATTGCTTGAATATGGTAGCGTAGTATGGGACCCACATTTTGAGTGTCAAATACAGGAGTTGGAGAAGGTGCAAAAAAGGGCTGCTGGATATGTTTCTGGAAATTATCAAAGAATGCAATCAGTAACTGATACGATAAGAGAGCTGGAGTGGGATTCATTGCAAGACAGGAGGAGAGTGAAGAGGGTCATGGGAGTGTACAAGGTGTATACTGGTGATGAGGCATGGAAAGAGATTGGTGTCGGTATGAAAAGTACTGCATGGAAGGAAAAAGATGACCATGATCACAAGCTGGAAATCGAAATGGCACAAGGGTGTGGGAAGATTCTCTTTTTTAGGTAAGGCTGTTAGAGATTGGAATAATTTACCAAAATCATTGAAAGAATTTAAAGTTAAAATTTGTAGATGACAAATGTAGGTGGGTGCAGGAAAGGGGGAAGATGGGTGTGTAGAGAAATTGCCACCAGAGCGTGTGCTCCATTACAAATAAGTCCTCCCCATCATATGGTTTCTCAATTTATTCGTTCCATCGGTTATCTCTATCGTCTGAGCTTAAAAGAGGTTTCCCATCTACAGCTTTAATGTTCACACCTGTTTTCTTCATTTCTCCAAATTCTGTTTGCTCCTCCTATATGCAACATCTACTTTACCTACGACCATTTCCTTTTCTACTTCTTCACACTTTTCTTGTAGCCATTTTTCTTTTGCTTTTTTGCATTTTCTGTTTATTTGATTTCTAAATTGCCTGTATTGCTTGCTCTCTTACTGCTTCATCCTGAGCATTTTTGTGCCTTCTCCTCCGATCCATCAGCTCCAAAATTTCTTCTGTGCTCCAAGGTTTTCAGGAAGCTTGTTCCCTAAAGCCTAATGTTTCGGATAGGTTGGAATGCAGCCTGAACCAAAATTGACATAGATGCTTCCTTTTGTAGCTTAATGAACTATAAATTTTGTTTTTATAATAAAGTTGGTTGGGTTTTCAGTGTTGTTGGTCGTTGATGCATTTTGTTGCGCATAATAATATTATTACTGGAAGTCGCATATGATAACAACTGGCGTCCACTCCTCACTTAGTGTGTACTGTTACAGCAATTTTTTATTATTATTTTATTTTGTGTGAAGTTTGTGCGTTATACACTATCTACATGGGTGCAATGGAAACAAATTAATAAATAATATAGTCGAACTAATGATAGCGTTATCATCATACGTGGGTATATGCTTTATCCTAGTCACTCGCCGCCATATGTTATGGCACTTTTCGAGTGATGTTTGTGAGGATGGATATATTTTAAAGCTCTAAGAGCAACATATATTAAATAATATCACCCAATGAACGTGTGTAACAGTTTTCAGACGAAAACTACAATTGCTTGATAAGTCCCAGTGATTGTGCTATTACCACTATCAAATTATGGTCTGAGTCGTATGTCTGCTGCTAGGTATGCTTTACACTCTAGAACTTGATTCCTAAATCTCTGTTTGACCATGATATAATCTAGCTGATATCTTCGAGTGTCCACAGGAGGTTTCTAGGCAGAAGCGGCGCAAGGCGTGGGCGACCGCCTACGGCCTCGCGCCCCGAGGGGCCTCGCGTCTTAACCAGTAAAACAGATTAGCACCATTAAAAGCCGTCACTACGAATAAATATTTTACTCATCAGAATGCAATAAATCCTACAAGTTAGCAACTAATATGGCAATATCAATAGCTTAGCAATATTTGCTGGCGTTACAATGACTCTACCGGGGAATCTTCGGCCACCGGGTTTATTTCATTCAGTTTGCTTCTCGTCTACGTTCATGTTTCTTCTGTTCTAACGCGATTTCCCGTGCTCGGTCCACTACATGCGACCGGACACAAAATGTCAAGTTTATTAAAAAAATTTAAAAATTGTGGCTTTATGGCTTCTCAGATGTGCAGGTAGTATAGAATATCAACGCGTCTCACTCCTTACCATCTGCATAATTCAATTTTTCTGTGTTCTAAAGCTTACGATAGTTTTAGTCACAAATCCGATTATCGTGAAGCGATTGGATTATTATTTCAGTTACCAACGTCGACGGAACGTCCTGCCTGTTTTGTTCCCGGAGAGTTAAAGAATAAAAAGTATTATTAATTTGTACGTTACAAATACACGATGAGTGAATTATCAAAGAAAATAAAGAAACAAACCATTATCTATGTCACAACATTCAAAATGAATTAATCTTATTGATGTCAAAAACAGTTACTGATAAAGTGATTCGATGAGTAAAAGAGGGAAAAAATTATTCTATTTTGCTCGACTGCACTAGAGATTCTGGTCGAGTTGAACAAATGTCGGTTATCATAAGATTCTGCAATACATCAACCGATTCTATGAAATATTTGGGAGTAACAGTACAAAGGAACATGAAATGGGACATACACATTAATTCGTTAGTAGGTGGAGCAAATTCTAGGCTGCGATTCATAGGTCGAATCTTGAAAAATTGTAATGAACAATCAAAGGAGATAGCGTACAAATCTCTTGTGCGTCCACATTTGGATTATTGTTGTGCCATTTGGGACCCGTTTCGTAAGGGATTGATCGAAAGTATAGAGAAAGTACAGAGAAGAGCCGCTCGATTCGTTACCGCTTATTACAGTCCTTATGAAAGCGTCACAGAACTGATTAGTAGATTAGGTTGGGAGTCTCTGATAGATAGACGACACACGTTTCGTTTACACTTTCGAGTGTAGTGAAATACTTCTTCCACCAACTTATTTGAGTCGGAAGGACAGGAAAGGTAAAATTAGAGAAATAAGCTGCCGGACTGATTCTTATATTATGAATTCTTTTTTCCCTCGTACCATTAGGGATTGGAATGCACAGCAAAGAGATTAGCTTTGGTGCTGAGCACCCTCTGCCACCCACAATTTTGTGAATTGCAGAGTATATATGTAGATGTAGATCAATAGAGGAAATCTTTATCGGATTTCTTGCTGTCGCTGAGACGGCTGGAGAGTATCTAACTAAGGCAATACTGGAAGAGCTGGAAAAAATGGATTAGATATTCAAAACTGCAGTGGCCAAGGATATGACAATGGGGCAAATATGGTAGGAATAAACAGTGGAGTTAAAAATCGAATATTAAATATTAATCCCAGGGCATTTTTTACACCATGTGGATGTCATAGTTGGAATTTGATGTTGGTAGATGCAGCTAAGTCCTCTGCGGCAGCAAAATCATTTTTTGGTTTTATTCAGAAAATTTATCTTCTATTTTCAGTATCCAGCAAACACTGGGAATTAATCAAAGGAAAATTGAAAGTTACTATAAAGCCTTTATCAGACACAAGGTGGGAAAGTAGAATCGTGGCAGTAGAGGCCCTATTACTTCAATTTGATGATGTTGAATGTATTGAAAATCCTAAAAAATCTTTCGGAACATTCAGACACACTTAGTGATTGTGATTCAATTCTGAACGAAATGCTCAGCTTAGAGTTTGTAATATCATTACATCTATGGTATGAGATATTATCGCATGTTAATATCCTAAATAAACTATGGCAATCTGTCCAAGTCCATTTAAGCATAGCGCTTGAACATTTACGAAAATTTTGTGACTGGATCAGAGAATATCGACAAACTGGGTTCGAACAATGCTTACCCGAAGCTCGTCAATTTATTGAAAAAATCAGTTATGATTTGTCAAAATACTTTAAAAATAAAAGGGTAGCCAGAAAGAAAAGGACATTCAATTATGAATGCAGCGATGAACCTGCACAATCTCCCAAAAGTAGGTATGAAAGAGATTTTTTTTTAATGCAATGATTGATTCCATACTGAACAATATGGACTCAAGATGTCTTTAAATGAACACTTTAAAAATTTCAGATTTCTCTATGATCTGAGTAAGTTAAAAAAATTTCCAAAAGACCATATTTTTAAAAACTGCCAAGATCTACACACAGTTTTGAGAGTAGGCGAGAACAGCGATTTCCAGCCTTATGCACAACTATTTGAAGAGTTACAAACAATGATCCAAAATTTACCCGATTTTGTTAAAGATGGGAAACAACTGCTCCAATACATAATAGAAAATAACTTAAAAGAAATTTACCCAAATATTTGTAATGTGATACGAATTTTGCTTATAGTACCAGTAAGTACAGCCTCCGCTGAAAGGAGCTTTCAAAATTAAAATTAATAAAAAAATATTTACGTAGTACTAAGGATCAGGAAAGACTTTCAGCTTTGGCAGTTTTATCGATTGAAGTAGATATAGCATCTAAGTTGGATTATGATATAGTAATAAAGGAGTTCAGCAAGGCTAAAAGCAGAAAATTTCTATTTCTTTAATTATATACTGTTACTCATTATTTAATAATATTATACACAGTAAAAGTGATTGAATTTTTATAAATAAAATTTTAAATTGTTTAAAATACTTTATAAATCCTGTCATCTTGCGCCTCCAGAGGGCCTCGCAAACTTATCTCGCCCACATAAAATTTTGGTCTCGCCCCGCCACTGTTTCTAGGTGTATATCCTTCTTGCGTGGTTCTTAAACAAAGTGTTTGCGACAACTAGCTTATATCTTTCACAAAATTGTAACAACCTTCTTCCTCACTCATTTCTTTCTCCTAGACCAAACCTTCTTACAATATTCCCCTCTTTACCTTCTCCCACTATCGCTTTCCAATCACCCATGATTATTAGATTTTCCTCCCTCTTCACGTATTGGATTAATTCTTCAATTTCGACATATATTTTCTCTATTTCTTTGTCATCTTCCTGTGATGTTGGCATATACACTTGTACTAATGTTGTTGGGGTGGCCTTAGTTTCTAACTTCATCAAAATAATCCTGTCACTAAACTGTTCAAAATAACCCTACTCTCTTAATCATTACAAATCCTACGTCAGTGACTCTATTGACAGCTTGTGTGCTAATTATCCTGTGTTCACCATATGAGAAATGCTGTGCATCCTTCCATTTAATCTCACTAATCCCAACAGCATCTAACTTAAGTTGTTCCATCTCCCTTTTTAAGTTTTCTAACCTACCTTCCCTATTTAGGCTTCTAATATTCCACGCTCCGACTCGTAGAATGTTTCTATCGATTCTGATGACTCCTCCCTGAGCAGTCCCCAGCCGGAGATCTGTTTGGGGTACTATTTTACCTCTGGAATATTTTGCCCAGGAAGAAGCCATCATGATATATGTAATTTTGAGGATTTCATGTCTTCGGGATACCCTTTGGGTCTTTATTGCAGTGGTTTCACATAGCCTTCTGCATCCCCATGCCATCAATCATTTCTGATTCATCCGCATTTAGGGGCCGTTTCCAACCCCAAGGGCAAGAGGGTGCCCTGGACCACTCCCCCTTTTCCGCCCACCTTTCGGAGGCCGTTGGCAAGCAGTGGGTGACTCCTACTACCTGGAATCTTTCAGTCGCCAGAGCCTCGTCCGTGCAAACAGGGTGCACCACGTGAAGGAGTGGTTGACATTTGGTTGGAAAAGGCTATTATAGTCTCTTCCAAAACTTTACACCCTCTAATTACCTCAACGATATGGGGGGGGGGGGGGGGAGGGAACAGCAATTCTGTGTAAAAGCCAATGCATAAAATGTAAAGGCACTGTGACCATGGAATTTTTCATAACCAATCGACATTTAGTATCAGTATTTATGGTCGATGGATCAGAATAACTTTTTCACTTTAATAATGCAGTTTTTCCTGTGATATCACTTCTATTTTTACTTAATTTGAAGAAGAAGTCTTAGACAAACAACATATATTTCATACTTATTTTATCAGCACGTACATACAAACAAACAGTTCCACCAGTATTGTGAAACCCAGTAGAACTAAAAAATTTACAAATGTTGTGTTACCATCATACCCATTATTCACTCAGTAAATATTATTTGTCCAGGAATAAAATCAACATGTCTGCTGTTTGGTTCCACACAGTAGTTTTTGTAACAATGTACTTCTTTCTGGCTTAATATGAAGAACAGCTTGTATGTATCGCAAGGCTGGTAGAAAAGTCTGTCCGTTCAAGCTGATGATATTGCTAGCATATTCCTTACGCTTTATTGTTTACGGAAAAGACTATGCAAGACTGACGAAATACCTAGGAGCTAAATAATGTGGGACAAAAGATATGCTGATATACATTATTGAGTAGTTTGTATAAGATATCTTGACTCGCCCTCTTATGTCATGATTCTGGCATATTCTACATGGCTGCCAACTTCCTCATTAAATATGGACATGAAGTTGCAGTTATAGTTTGATCATTTCAACCTGTTGAACTTAGGTTGATATGAACCCTGGACTAATAACATTCATACAGTTCAAGTATTATGAATATGTCCTTATACGCTGCATTTTTATATATATATAAAACTAAGGATGGATATGGTAAAATGACCCAACACTTACCAAAGATGAAGGCGGCTGTTGCCGAAATATTGTGCTCTTTGGTGTGTTTGTTTTTTTGTGTTCGTTATCCCAGCCGTCTTCACCTTTGTAAGTGTTGGGTCATTTTTCCCTATCCATCCTTAGTTTTATTGCCTTAAAGCATTTTCCTGCTCATTGTTACTGTATATATGGCACTGTGCTTGACCTAAATTGCAATAGTCTGGTTACATGACAAATACACTAACTTGGGACCAATCAGACCTGTTCAGAACGGATTTCGATCCCCCGAGTATATGTTGAAGGGTAATTACTCCATATGTCTGTGTTACAATTATTTATTCAAAATGAGCCCTTGGTATCGAGAAATTAACGCGGAAACATATGTGAATATATTTTAAATATTATAATTTTAGTACATTATTTAAAAGCTTCAGCGTGGTGTATGCGGTAAGGTGCTAACTTCCCATTTTGCGAACCCGGGTTCAAATCCCCATACTGCCAAATAATTTTATTTATTTTTTTATATGCAGTAGTCATTGAACATTGATTTTATTTCATTTAAACTTCATTTACGAATTTTTATTATCCGAAATAACTTTTAAAACAAAATATTACAGAATATACAGTCCCAACTTTTTTTTTTTTAGAAAATCATTATTTCATTGTTTATTGTTTATGTGTTTTTTTTTTAATGAAACAGGTATATTTCATGTTCATCGTTTCTATACTTGTATCTATTAATATCGTAAAGTAAATATATTACAGCCATAAGGTCGGGGTTTTTTCCACCCTACCACAGTTATACTTATTTCCGTTCAGTGGTGGTAGCATGTAAATGTTTGAAACTAACATAATGTCTGTTATTTCGCATAATAAAAATTCTTAAATGAATTTTAAATGAAATAAAATCAATGCTCAATGACTACTGCATATAAAAAAATAAATAAAAATATTTGGCAGTATGGGGATTTGAACCCGGGTTTGCAAAATGGGAAGTTAGCACCTTACTGCATACACCACGCTGAAGCTTTTAAATAATGTACTAAAATTATAATATTTAAAATATATTCACATATATTTCCGCGTTAATTTCTCGATACCAAGGGCTCATTTTGAAGAAATAATTGTAACACAGACATATGGAGTAATTACCCTTCAACATAAACTCGGGGGATCAAAATCCGTTCTGAACAGGTCTGATGGTTCCCAAGTAAGATGGCTACTATGGATTGGCTATTACTGTATGTTTAGGGGGAAATTCACAGTGCATTGCTTGTTTCTTACCTATTTCGAAGGTCTCGCATACACTTTACCTTGAACAATCAAGCATTAAAAATGTATGGACAATATTTCAGTTTAAAGGGACTACAACTTCTACTGGCCTTAGATTTTAATCTGACCTGAAGGACTCATTCAATACCCATGCCATATCTTAAAACCTGTTACGTCTCCAGCAATCTATGAAAATTACCCAGTGTTATCTTTAATCTCAAAAGAGCCAAAATCCTGTTAGACCATCATATTCGCCTAAAAGCTGGTGTATTCATGAAATATAAGTATATATACAGTAGAACTCTACTTATCCGAACTCCGACTATATGAATAGCTGAATATCCTAATTGCATTTTTAAGACATGCGTGAAACAAGTTGAAAAGGCATACCAACTGAAGAAGAGAAAGAAAAGGAGAAAAAGGGAAAAAATTTAAAGGAAATGGAAAAGACAGGAGAAGATGGGAATGACGTGTTACTTGAGGAATTCAGAAACATTCTTTTGAAAATTCCTGGAAGTTCAGGAGTTAGTGCTGAAGATAGGAGAATGGGTGGTGTGTGATGCGTCAGGCCCTAAATGATGTTGAACTTATTGAAAGTGTCGAGGAAGATGATGACCTTAATGCCGAAGTTGAAGCAGACACAGGACCATAAGCTAAATCAAACATATGGAGGCCTTGAAACTGTGTTGAAGTGTATGAAGCGTCAGCCCAAATGTGACCACATGCATCTTCTCATTGTCAAACGGATGCTGCACATTTCTGTGTTATCTGGTATCCAAGTACAAAATCTTCCACCTTTATCATTCAAATTACCTGACCTTTGACAACTATTTCCAGTGCATTCTCAGACACAAAGGTGTGTGTATGAAATAGAATGACCTCCATTCTTGATCCACCACCTCTCCCACAAAACCACCCTCTCCAATTGTTTCAAGATCTGGTTTCTACCAAGTTTGCTTCTCCTAGTTTCGTAAAATCACTACCCAGTGCCACCAACTGTACTCTTTCAGAAACCCGGGCCATCACGGATCTCTCCTCTGATCCAGACTTGATCATTCTACCGGCAGACAAGGGCTCAACTACGGTGGTCATGAACCATTGTGATTACATTAGTGAAGCACTGTGTCAGCTGTCTGACACTAATACTTACCGCTCCCTCAACCATGATCCCACACCTGCAGTCAGTGATAAAATAAAAGACTATATACAGTTTAGTGGACCACTCCAATGCCTCACTCCCCATTCTGTCTCACTCCTTACTCCAAAAAAGCTGCGCACCCCTTCCCTATACCTACTTCCTAAAATTCATAATTCTGGCAACCCAGGACGTCCCATAGTTGCTGCATATGGCTCACCGACTGAGTGCATCTCTGCCCTGGTGGACCAGCATCTACAGTCCATTCTCCGTCTCCTTCCTATTGACGGTTGATGTGACCTCCCTATATACAATTATTCCCCACTGTCATGAGCTCAGCGCCATGGAATACTTTCTAGACCAGCGTCCCCCCAATAGCCTCCCCACCAGATCCTTCTTGATCACCCTGGCTTAGCTAATACTGAACAACAACTGTTTTTCATTCAATGGCAAAATTTACCACCAAGTTAGTGGCACTGCCATAGGTACTCATATGGCTCCCTTAACCTCTACTTAGGTCACCTGGAACAGTCATTCTTAGCTGGAGCCCATCTGAAATCCCTTTTGTGGGTCAGATTCATTGATGACATTTTCATAATCTGGACCCACGGGTAAGACAACCCACTCAGTTTCCTCAATAAACTCAATACCGCCAGCACTCTGAAATTCATGTGGACTACACACATGCCAACAATTTTAACACTTGTTTCGAGGTTCGTGCCATCAGAGTCCTCTCAGACAAAAGCAGCATTGAGAACTGGCTTCTCAGTACCAACTGGGTACTTGATAACCACCAGTACCAAATTTAATATAGCACCAATTTTCCTCCCACCCATCCCCCTCACCTCCTACCTCTTCCCACAGAACCATAGCTCACCAGAGCCTATCTTTTTTTGTAATGTTGGGTTTTCTTCTCTATCTAGTGCAACTAACAAATTGTACTAGACGGAGAAGAAAACCCAACATTAGTGTAGCAGCTAAGGAAATTGACCTAAGTATTCAAAATATCTTTTTGTAGTTTGTAACTTTGCATTTTGCCTAATTTTACATTTTCCAATTTTTTTATTTTTATTTCACATATTTAACATTTTTGCATATACTGTACATCCATTACTTAATAGGCAATTTAGGACCATCAGCTGACATCTACCACACTTCCGCGATGTGCCCCCATGGACAGGTTTATTATATATTAATTATTATTTTCTACTTTTTTCCTTTCTACCCCCAGCCTCATTTCCCACCATGTCCCCCCCCCCCCCCTTCCACCATGAGCTACTGGCCTTGAGGGCTTACTCAGTTGGCTGCCAGCCTCCAACATGCAGCCATCTCATTCTACTACTGAAGAAGGGCCATGGGCTCAAAAATTTTACTCTATGTGTGTACGTGTATTTTCCGTGTCTCGGCACCGCAGGAATCCTCTCCTATGGTAAGCGGTGGTTTTTCTCCTATCAAAATGTTTAATATATATATATATATATATATATAACATAAGGATAGGATAAAAAACCACTGCTTGCCAAAGAAGGGGATTCCAGCGGTGTTGGTACATGAAAAAAAACATGAACACACAAAGAATAAAATTTTTGAGCATAGCTGTTCATCAGTCGAAGTGAGGTTGGCTGCCAGCCACTTACGTGCAGCCATCTCACTTTGACTGATGAAGAGCTATGCTCGAAAATTTTATTCCTTGTGTGTTCGTGTTTTTTTCGTGTACCAACGCCGCTGGAATCCCCTTCTTTGGTAAGCGGTGGTTTTTTATCCTATCCTAATGTTCAATATCCGCTTATAGCGCCTTTGTTTCCTAACAATGTATGTGTGTGCGTATATATATATGGCTTTGAGATTTGTGTGCAAGTTGAAAGTTACATTAAAGAAAAGAGTACATAGGTTTAGATTTCTGGCTTCTGTGATGGCCTTTTCTTTTTTACATGCATCTATGGCATTACTTGTGAGCGTACATTATTTTACTTTAATAATTTAAATTTTATAACAATTAGAAAACATTTTAATGTTTGTTTTTTACTAGCCTGATCAGTAATTTTTGGAAACCAACACTTTCCTTAATGCTCCTTATAGGTTCTGATAGTCTTGTTAGGTAAGTATTTTCCTTCTGTGGGTTGGAGTTTCACGTGGCTTCTTTCAGATTGTTACTGTAGATGTGAAATGAACCATTGTCTCGAGGCTTGTGCTGAGTATACATGGAAGATTTAAATGGCTGCATTTACTTTACTATCATTGTACCAATTTTAATTACTGTTGAGCTAGTTCTTCTGATTAGTTTAGAGCACAATTCATAATGTCTACACAGTTTTAAATTTAATTCAAAGCGTTAGTGAACCTGAAAGCAGCTCTTATAAAACTCTACCTAGCCCAGTGGGTGTGTTGTCATTCTTGTGCGTGGCATTTGGGAGGACATGGTTTCAAAGCCCCATTCCTTCAAAAGTCCATAGCCGAATTCTCTCCTGTTCCTTGTCCCTAATTCTCTTCCAAGCAACAATGAGGTGTAAAGCCAAAAGTAACAAAATAATAATAAAACTGAGAAGTTTTGTATCTATAGTAGTATTTGGTATTTTTTTTTTAAATAAAACATATATATATTCAGCAACCAATTGGAATAATGTTAGTTCAAACACTAAAACTCTGTAAGAATACTGAAATTTAATTAGATTGGGGTTTTCCCCCCAAAACTAGTTGTACTTTCCTTTTAAGTTGCATTTTAATGCTTTTAATTTGTTGTGCTGTTATGTAAGTTATGATTTTCAGGCAATCCATTGTAGGCTACTATTGCACAGCTAGTTTTTTGTAAAGTAGCTTTTTGCTTAGTGTGGATTTTTTGCCTTCAGATTTCCATGTGTGGTGACAAGCAATCATTACTGAAATGAGTGTTATTTACATTTTTATAAGCAACTCTCTCTCTTTTTCCAGGAGTTGGCTTGGCAGTTTCAACTGAATAAACATGGCTTTGAAGAAGAAAAAGTCCTCTAAATTTAATTTATCATCAGGAAGTAATGCTGAAGTAGGAAGAGAGCCTGATAATGACTTCATTCAACCTAATGTACGAGATGTCTCAGAAAGTATGTGTCTTAAATGTTAATAAGGTCAAAGATAGCCAATAATAAAATGGAAAGAATATTTCTTTAACATAGCATACATTATTTTAAACTGCAGTCTTGGTATAAATACTTGAGAGGTGTGTAATGTAGAATAATGTTAAGAAACTTATCTCATTAACACTATAGTCTGACGTTTCGATAGTACCCATTGTTTATTGTATAGACGAGACACTTGGCAAGGAATTTGAATATACGTACACTGAGACTTACCACACGAATGTAAACTGATAAGAAAAATTGATAATGATTGTAAAATCACTTCATAGGAAGTGGGGAACACACAAAAAGTAATGAAAATAAAATATATAAATATGTTAACAGAAAATAAATACCTGATAAAATTAACTTCAAGTGAATAAATAATAATAAGTTGGGTTTTACTTGAGTTTGTGACCTGGTGGATGCCCAGTATCAAGCATATTTGACACCAGGCATCCATCTATCCTCAACCTTCATTGAGACACATCCAATAAGACTCATCACTTAAATTTAGTTTTATCACACCCCTTTATTCTAAATATACAGTGGAGCATCGATAATCTGAACTAATTTGGACCAAAGGTGGTTCGGATTTTTGATTTGTATATTTTAATTTTTAATAGTTTTTATTTTGCCTTTAAAATTACATCAGGTACTTTATAATTTTACATATTCTTAGCAAAAGAAGTATCTTATTTTCTTCTGCTTCATTTTGGAGACACTTATGCTGTCTTAGAGAAGATGAATATGATGCTACTATAGGCGCATAATTTTGGAACAAAATAGTAAAGTCAACAGAACTCACCAACACAGCAAATCAATAACAAAGACGCAGGATGAACAATGAAGGTTTCATACTTCTAAAAGAAATTCAAAACTAATGGAATACATTTCTTGTTTCGCATCGTCAACACCAACTATCGTAAACACAGTGCTCATGCCTTTCACTCACGCCAATACTCGCCACCTAAGCAAGTGGCACTCTCGAGCTACCACTGAGGGGAGCCTACTTGTGCGCACTGTTTACACTTTCACATTCGTTCTATCTCATGTTGATTCGTGCCATCCTGCGCGAGAGTGTAAACATGGCTTAAGGATTAAACTTATTGTACCTATTTCTTTGTAACTGAAATTTCCGAACAAAAAGGTGTACTTTCTGTAATGTAAATAGAGACAAAGTTGATGCTTCTGTAAAATAGTGCACAATTTGTATAAAAAAGGTTGTTCAGATAATTGACATTCAGATTATACTGTATATACATCCTTTCCTATATTAATTGGATAAAGGAAACAAAGAAACTGCCGCGAGGCACTGAAAATAAGATAGGATAGGGAAAATAAACAGTTACCCGTCACTTACCACAGATGAAGGCAGGAGGGCGAGACACGTAAAAACACAAAAACAAAAGAATTACACAATATTTCGACTTAAGTCTTATTCATGTAGGAGGCGAGACATATGGCAAGGGGAAAGATGTGGTCACATCCGAGCCCGCCACATATTAACTCATTTCTGGGGACAATACGAGGGTGGTTTGAAAAGTTCTCGGAATCACCGCTAGATGTCAGTGCTAGAGCAACGAGGTTCCCGCGCAATAATCACACATCCTTTGTGAGTGAACACGTGGCGCGTCAGTGCTCTAGCTGCAGGAGTGTGGTAGTGACGACTCTTTGTTGTTGTCCCCGCGTAGTGATTTGTGACAATGGAAAAAACTGAGATTCGAGCAGTGATTAAATACTTTGTAAAGAAAGGTAAGAAAGCAAAGGAAATTCATGCCGACTTTCAGAACACACTAGGGGACTCTGCTCCTTCATTTTCAACTGTTGCCAAGTGGACCAGCGAGATTAAATTTGGTCGGGAGAGCTTGGATGATGATCCACGTAGTGGACGGCCAAAAAGTGCTACGACCCCAGAATTTATCGAAAAAGTGCATAAAATGGTTATGGAGGATCGTCGACTGAAAGTGCGGGAGATTGCTGAAGCTGTAGGGATGTCTTCTGAACGGGTATATTATATTTTAACCGAAGAATTGGGTATGAAAAAATTATCCGCAAGATGGGTGCCGCGGCTCTTGACACTGGGCGATAAACGCACCAGATTGGAAGTGTCCTAACAAATTCTGGCCCGTTTTCAGAGCAACCAACAAGACTTTTTGCGCCGGTTTGTGACTACAGATGAAACGTGGGTCCACTACTATACCCCAGAGACAAAACAGCAGTCAAAACAGTGGAAACATGTTGATTCACCACCACCAAAGAAAGAAAAGGCAGTGCGTTCGGCCGGAAAGGACATGGCCTCAGTTTTCTGGGATGCAAAAGGCATTCTGCTGATACATTATCTTCATACAGGCCAAACAATCACGGGGCAATACTATGCAAACCTCCTTGACCAATTACAGGAAAGGATACGCGAAACAAAGCCAGGTTTGGCAAGGAAAAACGTCATCTTTCATCAGGACAACGATCCGCCGCACAAAAGTGTTATTGCCATGGAAACACTTCATGAACTGAGGTACGAATTGTTGCCACATCCACCTTATTCACCTGATTTGGCACCATCAGACTTTCATCTATTCCCCAAGCTGAAAAATTTTCTCGGTGGACGGAGATTTTCTACAAGGGAAGAACTGACAGCCTAGTTGGAGAGGTATTTTGCATGCCTGGAGGAATCTCATTTTCGAGATGGGATCAAGGCATTGGAACATCGCTGGACCAAATGCCTTAGTCTACAGGGAGACTGTGTTGAAAAATAAAAGCAGTTCCACCGAGGTAAGATACTTAATTCTAATACATTCCGAGAACTTTTCAAACCACCCTCGTATTTCCTCTTAGTTTTGACATTATATCAAGTGTTCTGTAAGGTGATTTAGATTTTGTGAACAATATTATGGAGACCTCATTAAAAATATTTGATTCTTGTAGGCCATTTTTCTTCTACAGTTGCTTAGTAAATTAGTATTTATTGTTTAATAATACGCCATTACAACTGTTGGATATTGTTTTTATTTTCCGGACGCGTTTCGCCTCTCGTCGAGGTATCGTCAGCGTACAGTTATGCTGTAATATGTGATTTGTTATTGACATTTGAATATAATGATTTTTTTACATTTACCAAATTATTCTTATGTAGGAAGCATAATGTTACTTATATTTATATATCAGTTCGATTACTAAAATTTATATCTCAGTTTTGTATTACCGTGCAAGACGTTTTGTTTACATAAATATACTGGTATAGGTTTTATATTGTAACTTACATTTTACATTAGCATATTGAGGTGTGGTCGTTGCTCGCCTGCGACCTCAACCAGCATGTTGTTTTTTACACTATTGCACTTGGTTTGCAATTCTGGTATAATTTGCTCTCGTGAACTTGACTAGCAGGCATAGTTTTCTATGCACGACATTGTCAAACTTTATGTGTGCGCTTCTGCTGTTCTGCTGTTTTCCTGACGGTGCTCTATCGGTAGTGTAGTGAGCGGCGAGTTTGAATTTCGTAATTGAATTTGTGTGTGTGTGTGTTTTGCTTTGTTTTATCTAAATGTGCATGTGTGGTGGATGGTGGAGATGCAATGTGGTATTATATTACTGTTGTGGTGGTGTTTTGTGTATTTGATGTTGTTTTACGTCAGTTTCGATTTTTATTAGCTTGAACAAGGTTTGGTTGGTTAAGTTTACATGGTCATTAACCAACCAAACCTTGTTCAAGCTAATAAAAATCGAAACTGACGTAAAACAACATCAAATACACAAAACACCACCACAACAGTAATATAATACCACATTGCATCTCCACCATCCACCACACATGCACATTTAGATAAAACAAAGCAAAACACACACACACAAATTCAATTACGAAATTCAAACTCGCCGCTCACTACACTACCGATAGAGCACCGTCAGGAAAACAGCAGAACAGCAGAAGCGCACACATAAAGTTTGACAATGTCGTGCATAGAAAACTATGCCTGCTAGTCAAGTTCACGAGAGCAAATTATACCAGAATTGCAAACCAAGTGCAATAGTGTAAAAAACAACATGCTGGTTGAGGTCGCAGGCGAGCAACGACCACACCTCAATATGCTAATGTAAAATGTAAGTTACAATATAAAACCTATACCAGTATATTTATGTAAACAAAACGTCTTGCACGGTAATACAAAACTGAGATATAAATTTTAGTAATCGAACTGATATATAAATATAAGTAACATTATGCTTCCTACATAAGAATAATTTGGTAAATGTAAAAAAATCATTATATTCAAATGTCAATAACAAATCACATATTACAGCATAACTGTACGCTGACGATACCTCGACGAGAGGCGAAACGCGTCCGGAAAATAAAAACAATATCCAACAGTTGTAATGGCTTATTATTAAACAATAAATACTAATTCATTAAAAATAGTTTAAAGAATCTTTGAAGATTATGCAGTTGTCTGTGGAACAAGTAGATCAAAGCTGGTGTATGAGCTGTAACTTTCATGCCTGTCTTTTGAGAGGACTTAGATTCAGTACTAGTTCTGTTGAACTGTACTTCAGTTATACAACTTTTAACTTTTTTAGCAGCTATTAATTCATACCTTATTCCTTTATTCAGGTGCTGAGCTGGGTTTTCTTGTTGTTCACTTGTGCCAATGTTTCACCCACAGTCTGTGAGCATCTTGTAGGGTGTACTGCAGTTTGTTCATGAACAAGTATTTTGGTTGTCAGTGAAATGAAATAAATGTTTTTTTCACAAATAAACCACAATTTGCCCTAGAAGATTCCTGGAGGCTTTGGGTCAAATGTTGGCTTAATTAACAACAATAAAGTGTAGCTCAACACCAGACTAAAGGAAGAAACTACAGATTTCAGTTTTCTGGGTTTTATTGTGGCATGGTAGTGCCTTCAAAGGCGAACACCAGTTTCCTTCCTACCTCTTTACAGCAATCCTGTCTCATCTCTAGTAACCTTGCTATCGATGGGCTGTTAAAATCTTAAGCCAAAAATGAAATGGGGGGAGGGCAATAAGAAGTTCAGTTGATAGCTGATATCTCTGATAAGACCTTGACATTATTTCAGTGTGGTATGACAAGTGGCAACTGAAATTAAATTGTAATATATGGTAATCTGTATGGTGAGCAAAAATTAGCTACTGCCTTTGAGTATGAAGTACACAGGTAAAATACCTGAGACAGGTGACTGTATGAAATATTTGGATGTAATGGTACAAACTAATTTGAAATGTGGTCAGCATGTAAACAGTAGTAGAGGGTAACACTAGATGGCAATTTATAGGTAAAATGTTGAAATACTGCAAGTATACAAAGGATGCAGTGTATAAAACTCTTTCTACACCACCCACTGCAATAATGTAGGGCTGTTAAGGATCCAGATGGAAAGTATTGATTAATATCTAGCACATGTAAAATGTCAGACATTTGTGATCAATTTATATAGTCCTTACAATACTGTCACAATATTGTACAGTGGTCGAGTTAAAATGCTTCTTCTTCCGTGCACTTATCCTGCTATTGCATGGCTGGCTTTTTCAAGATGCAGCATTTTGGGATGTGGCTGGCTTGTCGCTGAGCCTGACACCTCCCAGGGAGGAAAGTCGTTTTGCCACCAGACTGTGAAACATGTAATTATGTTCTTGTGTGCTAAGTTTATGTTTGTGTAATGTGTAGTTTATGAGCTGGAGGTTGGGGACCACCTTGGCATTTGCCTTGGTGACTGCGGAAAACCACCGGGTTAAAATACTTAACAGATAAATGATTGTTGGGAGAATTATTCCATTTCAGTTAGAAATGAAGATAGATGATCGCATGTTACTCAGCAGATTTAAGTGGAAAGTAAAGTATCTACCTAAAATGCTTAACAGATAGATATTTTCCTTTTAATTCTGCTGAGTAACGTGATTACAACTTCATTTCTGACGGCAATGAAACACTTCTCTCACCAATGCCTTTAGGTGTCTAGTTTAGGTAACATCAGAAAAATGAGGTGTGGCATATGGTGCCATTAGGAATAGTAATTTAACTACCACACCCTAAAGCCACAGAAATAGTAATCCTGTGGAGGGAGCGTAGTTTTGTTGCCTTATCACAAGATAAAAATATTGCTCTAACCTACTTACACATCAGCATTCCACTGTCCTGGATCACTATCTGGGTCTACACACCTCAATACAGCCATCCTTCCTATTTCCCATTTTAACACTTGTAAAATAAAAATTTCTTCAAATCACACCTCTACCTCCTAATCTCTTGCACTGCCATGTATACAGGCATAGGGCGTATCACACTCCTATGCCAACTTCCTTGTGTGCAGACAGGGAGACATATTCTTGAATAAATCTCTTTCAAACTAGTTGTGTATTTTAGTCATATGGATTTATGATTTTGCCCCTCAGTGGTGATCAGTTTCTTGACTTCCTTATTTCCATGAATAACAGCCACCATCTGAACATTACATGTAGCTACCCCCGTGATATGGGCAACTACATAGTGAAGGATCGCTGCTTGGATCTGCGTCAAATCCATAAATCTCTATCAGCGCATTCCACTGTTAGCTCTGCTACTCCTTCCAATACAGCTTCATGACCCAAGGCAGATATACCTGTTCGGATCAAAAGTTCCTTATTCATTACTCCAGAAAAAGAGAACAAACCATCATATCATGCTGTCATCAAATTATCTTACGACTGGGGCCCTGTTCTGTAATGACCATATAAGCAATTGATGTTAGTGCACAATGTGTATGTTAATATCTGAACATTGTGGATCATTTTCCTCAATTGCTGATGTGTATGTTGTTAAACTTGTCATGCAGTATTGATCACAAAAAGAGTTAATAGCTATTTTTTATTTGATGGAGTGGGCCCAGGACCAATAATTTTAGTTTTTGTTACGTGTTGTAATTGTTGACAGTAAGTTATTTAAGAGGTTACAGTTTAAATTTGAGAGTGGAGCCCTTGTCTAACTTTGGTCTTGCTTTTCATATAAAGCTTCATAGCATGTTTTGTGGCACTTCTTGAAAGCCTTCATTCACACACTTGAAAGTCATGTTTGCTCTCCTCTATACCCAAATTACCACAAAGTGATTTTGGGTTCCCACTACATCCAATTGGCTACTTCATAGCCGTTTTAATAGATTTTCTTATAATTTGTCAATAGTGTGTCATAGACATTTGTAGGCTTGAATAAATCAGTTTTGGTCTGGGCCAGAGATGTACATCATATGCAACTTAATAATTCTGCAACAAACTGTAGTGTGCAAAAATCACTGCAAATATTTTGCTGAAATCTTTGTTAACATTTTGTACAGTCGGGGACAGAATTCGAGAGACCCCTCGCCTTTCGATTATGCTTCGTTCTAGACACGAATACCGCATGGGACAGCATAACTGGTAGGTGGTACACCTAAATTCATGATAAAATAGACCTCTCATACCCAGCACTTTACCCAAGACTAAAAAAATGAGCCCATGCAGCAAGAAACTCGCAGACGCTCAGAGGGAAAGTTCGGAGTTCTGCAGTAAAAATAATCACGAAGATCACCATTTAGTCATAATAATTATTTAAATAACCAAATTGATTAATTATAGAGAGATGGTAACACTTTTTCGTAATTTTGATAACCGTTGCGTATTTTTTTTTTTCCTCGAATAAACAGTTAACGATTAGCTAGCAAACGCAATTATATGGCGAATACAGAAAAGAATCGCTAAATTACGCACGGAAAACCAATAAGAGAGTTTGAATGGACTTAGTTACACTTTCTAACGCTGCAGCGTTATAGAACTGTGCGTGTGACAAATACACATAAAGGTTAAGGGTAAGTAGAAAGAGCATTCACGAAAGAACTCTAATGGTAAACTAAGTCACGAAATATAAATAAACTATTCCCAGAAAATTAAATGGTGCGGAATATTAACACCTTAATTTTGTTTTCATCATACCATATTTAGAAGGTAAGCTAAACTTGAACGCAGTAGCAACAGTTTTAGTAGTAATAATAATCATTAAGAACAGTAAATAAATAAAAAAATCCGTCTGCAATGTGAATTAGCGGTTCCACATTTTAAATCTGGAAGATGGAAGTAGTAAAACTATCATCTCTCTCTTTGTTTCTAACTAACACTGATACTTCTATAAAATTTTCTGTCAAGCTTTATTTCCTGCCGTCCAAGCCCGATGGGTTATAGGTAACACTGTTGCCTGGCATTCGGGAGGACGCGAATTCAAACCCCGTCGGGGATCCAGTTTCAGTATTCCATGATTTTCGTAAATCTCTCCAGCTGAACTCCAGAAAAGTTCCTTCAAAAAGCGGTGGCTGAAATTCTTACCCGATCCTAGTTTCCAATACTATCAGGATTCATATCACATTGCCGCCGAAGATATGACGAAGACAAAAAAAAAAAAAAAAAAAATAAAAAAAAACGTGGTGGGTATGTGGTATCCGGCTTTCGGGAGGTCGTGGGTTCGAATACCCATCTAGCCATCCAGGTAAACGTTTTAGATGGTTTCCCCAAATCACTCCAGGCGAATGCCGGATTGTTCCTTCAAAAGGCCATGGACGAATTCCTCCCCATTACTTGTCCCCACTCCTTTCCTGCCTCTAATGACCTCGATTAGATGTAAAGCTAGAAGCAAAACATAATTGCTCAAATAAAAATAATTACATCTCTGTGGTGTGTTTTAGACCTTTTCCTTGTTGGATTTATCTTATTCAACGGCCGAACATGGTAGCGAAGGGACTAGAGTGCTATTTCCACATGTGGAGAGTCTCTAGTTCGGTGTTGTTTTAGGGCTGGTCGACGTGGAAATCATTATAGAGAGAAAAGGACTTGGGGCATGTTTCGGGAAGGAATTCAGCCTTGGCCATACCAGAGAATCATCCCAACACTCACGGAGTGATTTCGATTAATCATGCAATACCGAAATACGGATGGATACACGAAGATTTCAACCCCTGTCCTTCCGGATGGGATGGCTTGGGCGTTACAGGGACTCTCGGTCACTGGTGCGATTCCGGCCAGAGGCATGGGTGTTAAAGTAGGTATTGTGGTATGTCTTGTATCGTCTTTCAATTGTATGAGCAAAAAGCATTTGGAAATACATCAGTACACAGGATAAACACACAAAACGGTTTAGCTGGATGAATGGCTATCGGGAGGAATGCCATTAAAAATTTAAAGACAATTTTATTGAACCAAAAGGCAATTGGCTGCCTTCAAAAATATCTCACAGGTCCACCTCATCTCACAAAAAAATATTCCTTATTTGGTGCCAACTAGTAACATGGCTGAGTTCTAAACACGTATTAGGATAAAAAATTTGGAAAGTAGGCGTACTATAGTGAATCTGTTTAGTGCACACGGGAGGGGTATTTAATTCAGTTGAGTGTATAGGATTTAATCTCTTTAACATTATGCGTGGTTATTTCGTAAGAAGATCTTCCTGCTGGCTCAGTTCAGACGCAAGGAGGAAGTAACCGTCCGACAAACGTTTCGAGGAAGTGTTTATTTACCAGTGGCTCTGAGGAAGTGAAGAACACTTGTTCAGTAGAATTAGCTCTAATAAAATTTGTGAATATGACCATCCGTACACGAAATGCCCATTTTCGAATTACGAGCACCTACAAATACAGTGACAGTCATTTGCCGAAAGTAACAGAAACAACTTCAAATAACATATTAAAGTTACTTCATCATAATTAGAAGACCGATGAAAATGTTGAAAAATAACATTGAACTAATATGTATAGGTCATTAAAAATTTCTGAAAATTACTTCTCGAGGATTTTAACTTCAGCATACCCTCATTGCGTCTTGTAATGTTCTACTTGCACTATTTGATTACAAAATTAATTGATCAATATTCCGTGATAATGGAGCTATTTAAAAGAAGAAAGGAAAAAAAAACTGGAAGTGCACGTGTGCACGTTATTGAAAATTGACATGCCTCCATCTACTGATGTAAATATTTTATGACCTTCCGTGCCTTTGACCATTTAACCTGCTGACTATAGTGTCAGCCTTTGTTGAGGTAATGTGGAACTCTATTGTGAAGTCAACACAAGACGAACACTACACTCATTCAAAAGCAACCATATGCGCAGAAGAACTCGAATCAGTGACCTTTATTATTATTAATAAATTTCTCTCGGGCTTCCAGCCGTGTTAAGATGTTACATTTGTGGGACGTTTCGAAGGCGTCCAACTCTGCCTTCATTCTCAACCAAATATCAATCATTAAGGCAGAGTTGGACGCCTTCGAAACGTCCCAAAAATGTAACATCTTAACACCTCCTATCCGAAAGGGTAATGGTTTGGAAGGGATATACGGGATATGGCAGGAGGCCTTTACAATGCGATGACAGTGTTCTAGCCCCTACACTGCTAGCGCCAGCTTAAGTATCTTGGTCGGGACTCTTGCGAAGGAATTTGTGAATGTGTCTGCGGTCGTGGTTTGCCAACACGGAAGACAATTCCGTAGGCCCACAGAACAAGGAAATTATCAGACATTTCAGGCATGAGATTTTCCTCATCCTCGTTCAACTAACTTGCTTATATTGCTACCTGAGGCTCACACAGATAACAGACGAAAGAATTATACAGGTTTAGAACCGTATATCCTCGAGGAACCAGAGCTTTCTGAACTTTTTTAAATTTGTTTCCAGCTTGACATCTCGACTTTGAGGTCATGGGAGACGGGAATATGGACTTTTTGGTGAACTATACCGACGTTCGCTTACAGTGATTTGGAAAAACTGCAGAAAATCCAAATCTGGATGGCCAGAAGCGGATTTGAACCCGCATCCTCTCGAATGCCAGGCCAGAACATTATCGCTCGTCCACTACGCTCAGATTTTTTAATTGACCGTAACATATAGATATATAGGAACAATAATTATAGACTGACTCGGCCATGAATCATTTTAATATATCTATTTTTGCAGCCTAGTAGTAGACGAAAAAATATTAGATCAACTAAAGATGCCAGATCTTAATCACTTCGTTTATCACGAACCCGGAAACAACCATAATACACCCTTTTATAACCACATATGTAACGTTTCAATTAGTTTTTCGAAGATAACATCATTTTACTTTTACATATCCAGCGTATTCCAGTTTGAAAAGCAATCAT
Organism: Vandiemenella viatica; assembly: GCA_031002005.1. Classification (NCBI taxonomy): domain Eukaryota; kingdom Metazoa; phylum Arthropoda; class Insecta; order Orthoptera; family Morabidae; genus Vandiemenella; species Vandiemenella viatica. Next base: position 231,350,107 of record CM061921.1, on the reverse strand, counting down.
CCTTTTCCTTCAGAATGCAGGCATAAGAATTTTTTTAAAAAAGCTCCACTGCATATGGAATTAGCCAACGTCATTAACTGTAAGACTGACAGCAGTCTTTTTCCAAGACCATTCTTGCTTGTAGAAAATGCCATGGTGGCTCCCGAAGTGAGAAGAATTATTGCGCCGGTTCAAATTCCTGTCGGCTATCAAATTTCGTTTTTTCCATGTTTTCTCAAAACCTTTGCAGATTAATGCCAGGATGATTCCTCTGGAAGGCATTGATCAACTTGTTTCATGTTCTTTGTTCACAGTTCTCTCCTATATTTATTTACCTCGACAGTAACGAGGCGTTTAGCCCTAATTATTAAAAATGTTTAATGTATATAAAAGAAGAACTGATGTGCAGTTTTCAGACGTGAAATTTTAATTCCAAAATACTGTAAAATAGAAATTTCAAATATACACAAGTTATATATATATATTTCTGTATTGACAGGTATTTGACGCATAATTATCACAGCAATATCTGAAAACTTATTTCGGATATTTTTTAAAATATTATCTTTTCTTAGGCAGGATTAGGGTAGTAAATGATTCTTGTTTAATTTTTCTGCAGCGCGTCACAGCGCCTAGTATTTAAAAGTTATTCACACATCGATACGAGATAATTCTTTGCAGTTATCATTTTGTAAACGAATCTAATCCAGCAGTATTCTTGTCAAACTTTTACAATTACAAAATTTTATTTTGATACTGCTTTGTCTAGGCTCTAATGAAGGAAAATGTAGTTTTATCTCGATGGCAGATGATTCCGAAGTCACAATACAAGGAAATATGTATCGTTTCCTGCCAGAAGACTTCCTCATCGAATGTGCGAGTTATATTCAAACACTAGCCTCGTACCCGCGACTTCGTACGCGTGGATTAAGAATTTTTTGCCAGAATTAAATATAGTAAGTTTTGGTAACGAAGGATTAGTCCCAAACTATCGAGTCGGCATAATATGACAGGAAAGCTATCACTATATCATTCTACCGTCGAACCTGCCTCTTGAAGAGAATTAATTTCCAACATATTTCTGTCACTATTCGATAAGATCTCAAATTTCGTGACTACAACTGTTAATCACACTGGAAAAAATATCCTGTGCCCTTCATACACATTTCCTTATAAAATTACATCACAACGATATAGCCATTTAGTCGTCAAAACGTAACAAAAACTCAGAGACTTACTTCCGTATTTATAATAATATTACTGTGGTTCACACTCACACACTGACTGTGAACAACACCTGAGGGATCATTATAACGTAAAAAAGTGTACACCTACAGCATTGCAAGATACCTACGATTTGCCTCGCATTGCGCCCCTAACTTTCTAATATCTACAGTTTAACATTCAATCCGAATAACCTACGACCCAGGCCTGACTCTTACGATGAAAAACAATTTTTAAAAATCTTGGCCTCCACGGAGATTTCAACCGGAGACCACGACGTTCGTAAGCAAGCTCTTTAGCCACTGAGCTTCCAGCTCACTACACGGAAACACGGTCTGAAGACGTGCATATCCAACGTGTCTGTCTATCGCCGTATTTCCAAGTTATGAGAATCAATTGCCAACATATTTCTGTCACCATTCGATAAGGTCTCAAAATTTCGTGACTACAACTGTTAATCATACTGGAAAAAATATCCTGTGCCCTTCATACAGATTTCCTTATAAAATTCCATCACAACGATATAGCCATTTGGTCGTCATAACGTATCAAAAAGACAGAGACTTACATCCCTAATTATAATAATATTACTGTGGTTCACACTTACACACTGACTGCGAACAAAACCTGAGGGATCATTATAACGTAAAAAAGTATACACCTACAACATTGCAAGAATACCTACGATTTGCCTCGCATTGCACCCCTAACTTTCTAATATCTACGGTTTAACATTCAATCCGAATAACCTACGGCCCAGGCCTGACTCTTACGATGAAAAACAATTTTTAAAAATCTATCCCCGACGGAGATCACGACGTTCGTAAGCCAGCGCTTTAGCCACTCAGCTGCCAGGCCACTACGTGGGTACTTGTACGGAGTCGTCCACATCCAACGTGTCAGTCTACCGCCGTATTTCGAAGTTATGAGACAAATGTGTTATTTATACAGATAATTTTTCAACCAAATGTAGACAGTATTTTTCTCCTTGTTTCAAAGGATAAGTGTGCAAAGTTTCATCGAGAACGGATAAAAACTGTGGATTTGTATGAAGAACAAACAACCAACAAAAACAAAAACATTCATCTTTATATATAAAGATTAGTATGCTTCAGTGCCAATCGCTACACCAGCCACATCTAGAAATTTGAGTGATATTAGAAGGAGGGTAATAATTACTTTGCATGAAGAGCTAACACAGACGGAAAAAAAAATCCAACACCAAGAAAAAATTATTGTAGAGTAATGAAATTTGGACAATGCATTTGTCAAGTTAACATGTTTAATTGATTAAATTTTCAAGATCACAGGTTAATTTAAGCTCAAGAAAATGCATTTCAAATGTGAATACTGTTAAATTAATAGCCGGTGTAACCTCCAGAATTTGAATGCAAGCCTGCAAACGTGAATGCATTGTGTCATACAGGTTTCGAATGTCACTTGTGGTATGGAGTTCCATGCTTGTTGTACTTGTGCTGTCAATACTGGGACGGTCAGTGCTGGCTGTGGATGATGCTGGAGTTGTCGTCCAATGATATCCATACGTGTTCAATTGGAGACAGATCTGGTGATCTCGCAGGCCAAGGTAACATGTCGACACTCTGTAGAGCACGTTGCGAGACAACAGCGGTATGAGGGCGAGCGTTATCCTGTGAAAAACCCCCTTGAATGCTGTTCATGAATGGCAGCACTACAGAAATTCGAGCTGCAGTTGGTACCACAGTGACACAACGAACTGTTAGAAATCGGTTACTTCAAGGACAGCTCCGAGCCAGGCGCCCTGTAGCGTGCATTCCACTGACTACAAGCCATCGCCGTTTGCGACTCCAGTGGTGTCAAGCCAGAGCTCATTGGAGGACGGAGTGGAGATCTGTTGTGTTTTCTGATGAAAGCAGGTTCTGCCTTGGTGCCAGTGATGGCCGAGTGTTGGTCAGAAGGAGGCCGGGGAACGCCTGCAACCAAACGTCTGCGGCCTAGACACACTGGACCTACACCTGGAGTCATGGTCTGGGAGCAATTTCCTATGACAGCAGGAGCACTCTTGTGGTTATACCAAACACACTGACTGCAAATTTGTACGTCAGTCTGGTAATTCAACCTGTAGTGCTGCCATTCATGAACAGCATTCAAGGGGGAGTTTTTCAACAGGATAACGCTCGCCCTCATACCGCTGTTGTCTCGCAACGTGCTCTACAGAGTGTCGACATGTTACCTTGGCCTGCGAGATCACCAGATCTGTCTCCAATTGAACACGTATGGGATATCATTGGACGACAACTCCAGCATCATCCACAGCCAGCACTGACCGTCCCAGTATTGACAGCACAAGTACAACAAGCATGGAACTCCATACCACAAAGTGACATTCGAAACCTGTATGACACAATGCATTCACGTTTGCAGGCTTGTTTGGAGGTTACACCGGCTATTAATTTAACAGTATTTCACATTTGAAATGCATTTTCTTGAGCTTAAATTAACCTGTGATCTTGAAAATTTAATCAATTAACATGTTAACTTGACAAATGCATTGTCCAAATTTCATTACTCTACAATAATTTTTCTTGGTGTTGGGATTTTTTTCCGTCTGTGTATATTCAAATGCTTTTATAACTAGAATTATGAATATAAACAAATAATTTTTAATTTAATTTAATTGCAATGGAGCACAGGCTCCGGTGGCAATTTACCTACACACCCATCTTCCCCCTATCTGCACCCACCTACATTTGCCCTCTACAAATTTTATCTTTAAATTCTTTCAAAGTTTTCGGTAAATTATTCATCATTTCCTTTGGTAACTCATTCCAATCCCTGACACCCTTACCTAAAAAAGAGAATCTTCCCACACCCTTGTGCCTGAAATCGAGTGCCAGCTTGTGGTCATGGTCATCTTTTCCCTTCCATGCACTACTTTTAATACCTATTGCAATATCTTTCCATGCCTCATCGCCAGTATATGCCCTGTACACTCCCATGACCCTCCTCATCCGTCTTGCAATAAATCCCATTCCAGCTCCTTTATCATATCCGTCACTGATTGCATTCTGCGATAATATCTTGGCATTACTTTTGACAAGCTTAACTGGGCAGGACACATTGGACAGGTGGTAGGAAAAGGTTTCAAAGTTCTTCACTTGTTGGAGGGAGTGATGAGGGGATGTACGAGAGAAGTAAAGGAATTGGGTTACAAAACTTTGGTCAGACCATTGCTCGAATATGGTAGTGTAGTATGGGACCCTCATTTTACGAATCAAATACAGGAGTAGGAGAGGGTGCAAAAAAGGGCTGCTAGATTTGTTTCTGGAAATATAAACAAATAAACCGTGGTATGCCGTATATTTGGTTATCGAAAGGAATGTCATTTAATTGAACAGTCCTACACAAATACTCCACGCAAAACAACTTCTGGCCAGGATAGGCCTGGTAGCACCTTCCTTTTTTTTATAGATCATTACAGTTTAAAGATACATTAAGGATTGATGTTTGCAATAGAATATTCGTCTACGAGGCGTCACAAATAATTCAGCGATGAGGTGAATTATTGTCATTTGTAAAGGTTGGGATTGCAGGATAGTCATCTGTGACCGACGTATTTTTGAAAATTGGGTCTCTGTTCCGTATAACACGATGTTAACTTCTATAAGGGTGTGAATTACGTCTCCCATATCATGTCCAGCAGGACAAATTATTTCGTCCACCTGATGGTTTCTCGAGGAGCCAAGGACGCAGGAAACTGATCATCCAATCATAAACGTTGACATGAACCCAGTAGAAAGTGCATAGGCTGAAATGGTCTACATTCTAAGAAAGACGGAATATATGTCGACGACTTTCTAAAATCAATCATTTACGCGTAATTTGCCCTATGAGTAATTGGAACTTTTAACACTGTGTGTTCTTTTGCTTCTTCCCAAAAGTGAGCCACACAGATGTTGCACTATTCTGCCATCTCATTCCTGTATTTATCTTCTTATCCATTTCCAGTTTTACTTTACCTCCCCTCCCCCTCACAAAGCTTACTGGTCGGACTATAAATATTATTCCAAAAAAGAATATTTAACAATCAGTAGACGGATCACTCAAATTGCTAGATGTGGCTGGTGTAGCGATTGACACTGAAGCATACTAATGTTTGAATATAACTCGCACATTCGATGAGGAAAGTCTTCTGGCAGGAAACGATGCATATTTCCTTGTATTGTGACTTCGGAATCATCTGCCATCGAGATAAAACTACATTTTCCTTCATTAGAGCCTAGACAAAGCAGTATCAAAATAAAATTTTGTAATTGTAAAAGTTTGCTGGATTAGATTCGTTTACAAAATGATAACTGCAAAGAATTATCTCGTATCGATGTGTGAATAACTTTTAAATACTAGGCGCTGTGACGCGCTGCAGAAAAATTAAACAAGAATCATTTACTACCCTAATCCTGCCTAAGAAAAGATAATATTTTTAAAAAATATCCGAAATAAGTGATAATATATGCGTCAAATACCTGTCAATACAGAAATATATATATATAACTTGTGTATATTTGAAATTTCTATTTTACAGTATTTTGGAATTAAAATTTCACGTCTGAAAACTGCACATCAGTTCTTCTTTTATATACATTAAACATTTTTAATAATTAGGGCTAAACGCCTCGTTACTGTCGAGGTAAATAAATATAGGAGAGAACTGTGAACAAAGAACATGAAACAAGTTGATCAATGCCTTCCAGAGGAATCATCCTGGCATTAATCTGCAAAGGTTTTGAGAAAACATGGAAAAAACGAAATTTGATAGCCGACAGGAATTTGAACCGGCGCAATAATTCTTCTCACTTCGGGAGCCACCATGGCATTTTCTACAAGCAAGAATGGTCTTGGAAAAAGACTGCTGTCAGTCTTACAGTTAATGACGTTGGCTAATTCCATATGCAGTGGAGCTTTTAAAATTCTTATGCCTGCATTCTGAAGGAAAAGGATGATTGCTTTTCAAACTGGAATACGCTGGATATGTAAAAGTAAAATGATGTTATCTTCGAAAAACTAATTGAAACGTTACATATGTGGTTATAAAAGGGTGTATTATGGTTGTTTCCGGGTTCGTGATAAACGAAGTGATTAAGATCTGGCATCTTTAGTTGATCTAATATTTTTCTACTACTAGGCTGCAAAAATAGATATATTAAAATGATTCATGGCCGAGTCAGTCTATAATTATTGTTCCTATATATCTATATGTTACGGTCAATTAAAAAATCTGAGCGTAGTGGACGAGCGATAATGTTCTGGCCTGGCATTCGAGAGGATGCGGGTTCAAATCCGCTTCTGGCCATCCAGATTTGGATTTTCTGCAGTTTTTCCAAATCACTGTAAGCGAACGTCGGTATAGTTCACCAAAAAGTCCATATTCCCGTCTCCCATGACCTCAAAGTCGAGATGTCAAGCTGGAAACAAATTTAAAAAAGTTCAGAAAGTTCCTCGAGGATATACGGTTCTAAACCTGTATAATTCTTTCGTCTGTTATCTGTGTGAGCCTCAGGTAGCAATAAAGCAAGTTAGTTGAACGAGGATGAGGAAAATCTCATGCCTGAAATGTCTGATAATTTCCTTGTTCTGTGGGCCTACGGAATTGTCTTCCGTGTTGGCAAACCACGACCGCAGACACATTCACAAATTCCTTCGCAAGAGTCCCGACCAAGATACTTAAGCTGGCGCTAGCAGTGTAGGGGCTAGAACACTGTCATCGCATTGTAAAGGCCTCCTGCCATATCCCGTATATCCCTTCCAAACCATTACCCTTTCGGATAGGAGCAATACACCCTCCACCACACACTTTTAGTGAATCGCGGAGTAATAATAATAAAGTAAGATCGTAATCTTTCACGGCGTTGTATATTAATAAATTTCTCTCGGGCTTCCAGCCGTGTTAAGATGTTACATTTTTGGGACGTTTCGAAGGCGTCCAACTCTGCCTTAATGATTGATATTTGGTTGAGAATGAAGGCAGAGTTGGACGCCTTCGAAACGTCCCACAAATGTAACATCTTAACACGGCTGGAAGCCCGAGAGAAATTTATTAATAATAACACTGATTCGAGTTCTTCTGCGCATATGGTTGCTTTTGAATGAGTGTAGTGTTCGTCTTGTGTTGACTTCACAATAGAGTTCCACATTACCTCAACAAAGGCTGACACAATAGTCAGCAGGTTAAATGGTCAAAGGCACGGAAGGTCATAAAATATTTACATCAGTAGATGGAGGCATGTCAATTTTCAATAACGTGCACTTCAGTTTTTTTTTTTTTCCTTCTTCTTTTAAATAGCTCCATTATCACGGAATATTGATCAATTAATTTTGTAATCAAATAGTGCAAGTAGAACATTACAAGACGCAATGAGGGTATGCTGAAGTTAAAATCCTCGAGAAGTAATTTTCAGAAATTTTTAATGACCTATACATATTAGTTCAATGTTATTTTTCAACATTTTCATCGGTCTTCTAATTATGATGAAGTAACTTTAATATGTTATTTGAAGTTGTTTCTGTTACTTTCGGCAAATGACTGTCACTGTATTTGTAGGTGCTCGTAATTCGAAAATGGGCATATTTCGTGTACGGATGGTCATATTCACAAATTTTATTAGAGCTAATTCTACTGAACAAGTGTTCTTCACTTCCTCAGAGCCACTGGTAAATAAACACTTCCTCGAAACGTTTGTCGGACGGTTACTTCCTCCTTGCGTCTGAACTGAGCCAGCAGGAAGATCTTCTTCTTACGAAATAACCACGCATAATGTTAAAGAGATTAAATCCTATACACTCAACTGAAATTAAATACCCCTCCCGTGTGCACTAAACAGATTCACTATAGTACGCCTACTTTCCAAATTTTTTATCCTAATACGTGTTTAGAACTCAGCCATGTTACTAGTTGGCACCAAATAAGGAATATTTTTTTGTGAGATGAGGTGGACCTGTGAGATATTTTTGAAGGCAGCCAATTGCCTTTAAATTTTTAAATTCATCCAGCTAAACCGTTTTGTGTGTTTATCCTGTGTACTGATGTATTTCCAAATGCTTTTTGCTCATACAATTGAAAGACGATACAAGACATACCACAATACCTACTTTAACACCCATGCCTCTGGCCGGAATCGCACCAGTGACCGAGAGTCCCTGTAACGCCCAAGCCATCCCATCCGGAAGGACAGGGGTTGAAATCTTCGTGTATCCATCCGTATTTCGGTATTGCATGATTAATCGAAATCACTCCGTGAGTGTTGGGATGATTCTCTGGTATGGCCAAGGCTGAATTCCTTCCCGAAACATGCCCCAAGTCCTTTTCTCTCTATAATGATTTCCACGTCGACCAGCCCTAAAACAACACCGAACTAGAGACTCTCCACATGTGGAAATAGCACTCTAGTCCCTTCGCTACCATGTTCGGCCGTTGAATAAGATAAATCCAACAAGGAAAAGGTCTAAAACACACCACAGAGATGTAATTATTTTTATTTGAGCAATTATGTTTTGCTTCTAGCTTTACATCTAATCGAGGTCATTAGAGGCAGTCTTCGTCATATCTTCGGCGGCAATGTGATATGAATCCTGATAGTATTGGAAACTAGGTTCGGGTAAGAATTTCAGTCACCGCTGTTTGAAGGAACTTTTCTGGAGTTCAGCTGGAGAGATTTACGAAAATCATGGAATACTGAAACTGGATCCCCGACGGGGTTTGAATTCGCGTCCTCCCGAATGCCAGGCAACAGTGTTACCTATAACCCATCGGGCTTGGACGGCAGGAAATAAAGCTTGACAGAAAATTTTATAGAAGTATCAGTGTTAGTTAGAAACAAAGAGAGAGATGATAGTTTTACTACTTCCATCTTCCAGATTTAAAATGTGGAACCGCTAATTCACATTGCAGACGGATTTTTTTATTTAGTTTACTGTTCTTAATGATTATTATTACTACTAAAACTGTTGCTACTGCGTTCAAGTTTAGCTTACCTTCTAAATATGGTATGATGAAAACAAAATTAAGGTGTTAATATTCCGCACCATTTAATTTCTGGGAATAGTTTATTTATATTTCGTGACTTAGTTTACCATTAGAGTTCTTTCGTGAATGCTCTTTCTACTTACCCTTAACCTTTATGTGTATTTGTCATACGCACAGTTCTATAACGCTGCAGCGTTAGAAAGTGTAACTAAGTCCATTCAAACTCTCTTATTGGTTTTCCGTGCGTAATTTAGCGATTCTTTTCTGTATTCGCCATATAATTGCGTTTGCTAGCGAATTGTTAACAGTTTATTCGAGGAAAAAAAAAATACGCAACGGTTATCAAAATTACGAAAAAAGTGTTACCATCTCTCTATAATTAATCAATTTGGTTATTTAAATAATTATTATGACTAAAATGGTGATATTCGTGATTATTTTTACTGCTGAAGTCCGAACTTTCCCTCTGAGCGTTGCGATTTCTTGCTGCGCGGGCTCATTTTTTAGTCTTGGGTAAAGTGCTGGGTATGAGAGGTCTATTTTATC
>CM061921.1:231301040-231339359 GCA_031002005.1 Vandiemenella viatica | reverse complement strand
AGCGTTCCGGAGCTCTTCGGCAGGGAAACGTCAGCTGCACGGTGAATCACTTCTGTCAAGTGATTCACCTTCTCCTGTATACTGCCACAGGGTTACAGTTGTACAGAACGGCAGTAGAGCTGCCAATCTGCACAACTGACGTTCCATTTGCGTCGGTTATTTCCTCTTCCACGTTCCACACTCGACGTGCATCCAAATAGGGTAGTGGTCGCTACCATGTAGGTCGCGATCCACGTCCCACTGCACGGAGTCCGCAATTGAGGGGAACACAAGGAAAGGTGAATGGCAGAAGACGTACCGGTAGCAGTGGTGAAATGAGTCATTTGCCCTGTATTCACGATACAAATTTCCTCCTGCTCTATCAATCTACCAACCACTCTGCCCCTGGGACATTCGGTGGTGGAACCCCACAACGCACTGTGGGCGTTGAAATCTCCCAAAAGGAGAAAGGGCCGAGAGAGTTGTCGTATAATGCCAACCAGGTCGTCGTAGCCGACTGACACACTGGGTGGCAGATAGACAGAGCATACGGTCATTTGGATTGGACCGTGTATTTTCACCGCAACTGCTTGTAGATCAGAGGTGAGAGCAATAGGTTCGGAGTGGACACTGTTTTGGACAAACACAGCCACTCCCCACTTCGCTCGATCACCCTCGGTATCGTCCTTTCTATAGATGTCATACCCTCTTAGCACAAGTTGGTGTAAAGGTCTAAAATGTGTCTCCTGAAGACAGAGTCACAATGGATTAGACCGTGCTAAGAGGTGGACTTCCTCTTTGTGAGCCTGAAAGCCGTTTACGTTACACTGAAGTATGGGAGCCATTCTACCTATTTAACCCCCCCCCCCCCCGGATCGGGTGGGTCTTCCTTTGGTGATTGCTGAGGAACGGAACCAGGTTCGTCCACCAGCATTACATCGTCTTCGGGGTCCGAAAACGATTCTTGTTCTGGTCAGGCCTCGGATAGAGAACGATTCCTCCGCCGAGGCCTTCTCCCCTTCTTCTCCCTCCCAGATGGTGATCTGGGGGATGAAGCGGAAGGGGACTTCACGAACATAGAGGGGTCCGTATGTTTAAACTTCGGATTAAGAACCTTCTGCACTGTTTGCCATCCGCTACTAGCTGATGGCGTTGCTGTTATTTTTTTGGTCTGCTGCTGTCACTATTGCTGTAGCCGTGGGAACCACGGCTGTAGCTGTTGTAGCGGATTGCTGTGCTGTAGCTGGTGGACTTTCTGAACCTGCTGTCTTAGTGGTCGAGGTTGCCGGCGTGTTACTACCGACGTCCGTGGTCTTTGGTGTTAAGACCTTGATGTGTGTGGCACCACATCTGTACTGACATGAGCACATTGGACTTGTGCCCATGTCCGCAACGGTCGTCGGCGTAGCAATACTTTCTTTCCTAACTTGAGTTGATAACGTCTTCGCGAAGCTGGTAGTGAAGACAGGTGGAGTCAGAGCCTTATATCGCTTCTTAGCTTCGCCGTACGATATTCGCTCCTTTGTTTTCAACGCCTGTATCTTTTTTTCTACCAGATACAATCGACACTTCCTGCTCCAAGCTGGATGTGCCCCGGAGCAGTTGACACACACCTGTGGGAGGGTGCAACTAATGCCTACCTCATGCTCCGCCTTCCTGCATTTCCCACAGGTGGGTTGCCCTTGCAGGTCGCCGTCGTATGACCGAATCGCTGGCACTTAAAGCAGCGCATTGGGTCCGGTACATACGGGCGTATATTGATCTTTAAATATCCTGCCTTGATGTCTCTCGGCAACGTTGGAGTGTCGAACGTCAGTACGAAGGTCGCTGTCTTCTCAAGACTGCCGCTAACCCTTCGTTTGATCTGCCTAACCTCGTCCACATTTTCTGATCCCCTCTCCTAAAGGAGTTCCACGGTCTCTAAATCCATAAGTTCCCGGCAGGTGATGACGCCTTTACTGGAATTTAGAGTTTCATGGAGTTTGCACTTCACTGCGAACTCCCGAGCTTCTCACACTTGAGGAGTTGGACAGCCTGCCTCTGGGTGGATGTTTCCAGAAGCAGTGTCCTATTCCTCAGCTTTTTTACCGATTTGATGGTACCCGCAATACCCTCTAAACCTTTGTGTACATAGAATGGAGAGACCTTCTCAAAAGATCCCTCCACCCTAGTCATGATAACGAAGGCATTGTCTAGTATACAACCCTTGCCGTTTCTGTCTTTTTGTTCTGGTTGAGGGCTGTCAACCCTCGCCCGCTTGTATGAACTGGGTGTTTTTTTATTAACCTGCGACACATCCGGGCCGCAGGGGTTTTTGGTTTTTTTGTGAGGAATTTTGTTAAGAGTGTGAAGTGAAGGATTTAGGTATTATTTAAGGAAATCATTCAAATGTTTCGAAGTGGGGGTGTTGAGTTGGTCAAAACATGTTAAATGATATCGATATATGTGTGTGTTATCTTTGAGTGTTCTGAGATCTTTGTACCTACATGCTGTACTGCTCAGTCGTTTCCTGTTCATCTGTCTGTATAGATGTATGTGTGCTAACGTATAAAGTGTATCAGCATGTTCAATTATAATAAACTATGTGGAACGAACACGGCTTTATTTTCAGTATCAATGGAAACTCAACAAAATTAATCAGATGTGGAGTACATTAGGGTTCCATATTGGGGCCACTATTGTTTTTAATATATATAAATGAACTACCCTGTGTTGCATTTAAAAACTCAAAATTTGTCCAATATACAGATGACACAAATATAGGAATTAAAAATATTCCAGATTCATCTACAGAATATATTTCAAATTAATTAATTAATTGTTTGCGGCTAATGGCTTGTCTTTAAATTTTGATAAAACTCAATATATGTAGTTCAATGCATCACACAGATTAATACTAGATATAGACATAAAATTTGCAGGCCAGTCCATTCAAGAGATAGCGTGTGTGAAATTTCTAGGTTTGCATATTGATCATATTTTATATAGGAAGGTACATGTTTCTGACTTACTAAAGCGATTGGGTGCAGCCACATTTGCAATTCGTAGAATTTCAGCCATAGGTGATCTCTGTATGAGGCAGCTAGTTTATTTTTCTTATTTTAACTCCTTAATGTCACATGGAATAATATTCTGTTGCAATTCTACCCACAGAGACAAATTGTTCAGAGTCCAAAAGTGAGTAATAAGAATCATGTATGGGGTTAGCAAAAGAACTTCATATAGAGAACTGTTAAAGAAGTTAGGGATTTTAAAATGGTGGTACATTAATACACATTAATGTCCTTTGTTATAACCAATTATACTTTGTGTGAAACAAATAGTAAAATACACAATTACGGCACTAGAAATAAAAATAATCTTCAGGAGGATTACAACTCGTTGTCATTTGTTCAAAAGGGGGTCCGATATTCAGGGATATATTTCTCCAATAAGCTCCCAACAAACATTAAATGTTTAGCAAATGATAAGAATAAATTCAGGAAAAAAACTGAAAGAATTTTTAATTGGTAACTCCTTCTACTCTGTTGAAGAATTTATTTCTAAGGTATCTACAAAATAAACTGTCAGTAGTTTGTGTAAATGTAGTTGACATAATTATTGTACCATATATGACATGACTGTACATTTTCTGGTGATTGGATTATTTTGTTATGCAATTGTTTTTCCTGCAAATTAACATCTTTCCACATCCTTACAGAGCGAGTCTCTTATATTGGGATCAATAGAAATTGAATGAATTGTATTGTACAAGGCAGTGAGAAAATGAATAAATCCGCTGATAGCCAGTCTCGGAGATTACAACCCAGCATTCGACCCACACAAAAGAACCATATCAATCTTACTATTTTACTATTTGTTGAAGAGAGGTGGCATCGATTCTTACATATAGTCAGGGAAGGTTTGAACTTGCATATACCGAAACGGACAATCAGGGAAGAGAACTATCCTCCGTGGTACACACGGGAGGTTAAAAGGTTACTCAAGAAGCAAAGGAAGATACATGCACGATCAAAAAGGACGATGCATCGGACTGATTTAGATAAGTTAGCGGAGATAATGGCACATGTTAAGAATGCGATGCGTGAGGCCTTTAATGACTTTCATGCCAATTCTCTCTCTAAGAGCCTCACTGAAAACCCTAAGAAATTTTGGTCGTATGTAAAAAAAAAAAAGTTAGTTGTAATGGGAACAATAAGTCAGTTCTAATAAAAGACGGACGGGAAGTTGAAGACAGCCGCGACAAGGCTACCGTATTTAACACCGAATTTAAAAAATCATTCACGCGCGAAAAAATGGGAAACATCCCCACTTTCCTACATCGTGTGGAATTAGAGGTGGATCCGATAGAAATTGATAGCGTAGGTATTGTAAAGCAATTAAAACTCCTGAATTGGGGTATAGCGCCGGGTCCTAATGGTATACCGGTAAGAGTATTTTCTGAATACGCGGAGGATATTGAACCATTTCTGTCAGATATATTCCGTAAATCTTTAGAAGAGAAAAAAGTACCTTCTAGCTGGCAAATTACCCAGATAATTCCCGTTTTTAAGAAAGGAGATCGGAGTGATCCTAGGAATTATCGACCCATATCTCTAACATTTGTCTGCAGCCGAATTCTGGAACATGTCATATGCTCGAACATTATGAAGTTTCAAGATGAGTACGAGTTACTTACACCGTGTCAACACGGATTTCGGAAGAAAAGATCGTGTGAAACACAATTGGCCCTATTTTCCCATGACGTAATGAAAGTTTTCGATGCAGGTTTGCAAGTTGATGCAGTTTTCTTGGATTTTCAGAAAGCTTTTGATTCTGTGCCATACAACCGACTTTTGGCGAAGATTCGAGCTTACGGTATTTCGACTCAGATTTGCGAGTGGATACGTGATTTTCTAACTGGTCGATCACAGTATGTCGTTGTTGACGAGGAAGCCTCTTCTAAGATAAATGTTACTTCGGGCGTTCCTCAAGGAAGTGTAATAAGTCCACTTCTTTTCTTAATATTTATAAACGATCTAGGTGACAACGTCAAATGCTGGTTGCGATTGTTTGCCGCCGATGCGGTTATCTATAGGGAAATAAGGTGCTCCGATGATTGCTTAGAAAATCAGCGCGATTTGGATGCTATTTCCGATTGGTGCCGTAAATGGCAGTTTACACTTAATTGGAAATAGTGCAAGGCAATGTGGATAAGTAACAAGAAGAATCTGTTTATTCACGAGTACAAAATAAACAATTCAGCTGTTGACATGGTTGATTCCGTGAAGTATCTAGGGGTGATAGTGCAAAGCAACATGAAATGGGACATGCACATAACTTCCGTCGTAGGCAAGGCGAATTCTAAATTACGATTCATAGGTCGTATTTTGAGGAATTGTAATGCTCATACATAGGAGATAGCGTATAAAACACTAGTGCGTCAGCATCTGGATTACTGTTGTGAGGTTTGGGATCCGTATCGCAAGGTTCTGATTGACTCAGCGGAGAGGGTGCAGAGGAGAGCCTCTCGATTCGTGACTTGTTGTTACAGCTCTTATGAAAGTGTCACAGAATTGCTACATAGATTGGGCTGGGATAGTTTGGAAGACAGACGACGTAGCTTGCGTTCGAATTTATTGGAGAATATGCGAAAAAATTTAAATTTCGAGTGCAATGAAATACTTCTTCCGCCAACCTATTTAGGTCGCAATGACCGGAGGGATAAGATTAGAGAAATAAGATGCCGTACTGATGCTTTTATGTATTCCTTCTTTCCTCGCACTATTCGGGATTGGAATGCGCGGGTTTAGGATTGATGCTTAGCACCCTCTGCCACCCACAATGTTTGTGATTTGCAGAGTATGGATGTAGATGTAGATCTTGACAACTACATGATACCAATTAGGAGCAACGGTAGTGACAATCAGTAGTGTAATAATAATTTGGCAGGACGCAGGGGCGGATCCAGGGGGGGGGGGCTGGGGGGCTCAAGCCCCCCCCCCACAAACGTATCTAGGTCCACCTCTGACATTGTAGTTTTGAGACTTTTTTTTTTAACTCTACGGATTTGAGGCCCGAGGAGGCTATAAATACTACCTTTTTCCCGACTCAAGCCCCCCCCAAAACCAAAATCCACTGAACGCAAGCCCTCTGAACCAAAATTCACTCAAGCCAAGCCCCCCCCCAAACCAAAGTCCGCTCAGCCCCCCCCCCCAAAACAATATCCTGGATCCGCCCCTTGCAGGACGGGCATAATGCCAGTGGTCCCCAGTCTGGAAACGGTTTGTGAGGACCCCAACCGATGAATTTGCCTTGGGCCTAAACGGTATTGCTAGGCCACTGCTGACAATCCAAAAGTAAAGTGACGTTACACTGCAGTAGTGGAGGAAACTTTACAAGGCAAAACCTTCGTAATAACTGTTTAAAACAAAAAAGTAGCAAATGTTCTCGATGATAATCCGTTATCGTGATACTTGCACTGTTAAGGTGGCCATACACGATCGCTCCATCCGTCCAAATGGAACGACGCCACTCCATTATCGTGTAGTCTGTGGTGAAATTGATGTGGATGACGTGGACTGACAGGAATATTTGGATATCCGGTCATTCCAATATCCATCAGTTTCGTCGATCATGCCATCAAGCTGACTGACGGTGTGTGGCGAAAACCACGTGAAGCGACATCAAGCCATCACTCCAGTCGGCTCGTGTGTGGTAAAACCGCGATCCAAACAGTTCGCATTCTGTCGCCGGCCACAGAGCAGGAGGCAACATGAGTGCCTTGAGTGGACTACACAGCATTTCTTTTTAGTTTTGAATTTGGCATAGAAATATTTGTTTGCTACTAATTAAATACTATTTTGAATGTAGAATTTAAAATAATACAGTTTTAAACATTATTAAGTAACAATTGGGACGATATTATTTTTTTTAAAAAAAAATCGTCTCAACAAGCCTTTGTGCTGAAGATTATTGAGAAGTATAAAGACTTACCATGGTTGTGGCAGATCTCTAATCCTGACTACCATGACAAAATAGAAATGAATGTGGCAATACATCAATTGCTAATATTATTAAAAATAAATTTATAAACGCCAAAAGAGAAAACGTGTAGGGAAAAAAAATATAATTCTTATCGGTTTTATTTTTAAAAAGAACATAGTAAAATAAGATTAATTTTACAGGAGCCTACTTGTTTAAATATCTTGTTTTGCCACTATTTTCTGCCTGCTAAACTACTCGAATTTAATAAATCTGTTTTATAATCATTTTTTAATATTTCTAGAAGTTCGTAAGATCACAGAGCTTATCTTTCATACTTTCGCATTTATTGGACTTTTATTTAATCCGCAGCATTTGTATTCAGTATTCGATAGTTTGTATAACTTTTATTCGGGCTCATTTTATTTTGTACTTGGAATAACCAGATTGTTGGATAACAAACTGACAACGTATTGTTGTTTGCTTAGCCTAGTTTTTCATTGGTGTGGGTGACTGGAGTGATCGAATGAAGGTGTATGTGCTATGTTTTTGGATGTCATCCGAATGGATGTCATCCATACGGATGACATTCAAATGGAGCGATCGTACAAGTACACAGACGGAAAAAAAAATCCCAACACCAAGAAAAAATTATTGTAGAGTAATGAAATTTGGACAATGCATTTGTCAAGTTAACATGTTTAATTGATTAAATTTTCAAGATCACAGGTTAATTTAAGCTCAAGAAAATGCATTTCAAATGTGAAATACTGTTAAATTAATAGCCGGTGTAACCTCCAGAATTTTGAATGCAAGCCTGCAAACGTGAATGCATTGTGTCATACAGGTTTCGAATGTCACTTTGTGGTATGGAGTTCCATGCTTGTTGTACTTGTGCTGTCAATACTGGGACGGTCAGTGCTGGCTGTGGATGATGCTGGAGTTGTCGTCCAATGATATCCCATACGTGTTCAATTGGAGACAGATCTGGTGATCTCGCAGGCCAAGGTAACATGTCGACACTCTGTAGAGCACGTTGCGAGACAACAGCGGTATGAGGGCGAGCGTTATCCTGTTGAAAAACTCCCCCTTGAATGCTGTTCATGAATGGCAGCACTACAGGTTGAATTACCAGACTGACGTACAAATTTGCAGTCAGTGTGTTTGGTATAACCACAAGAGTGCTCCTGCTGTCATAGCAAATCGGTTACTTCAAGGACAGCTCCGAGCCAGGCGCCCTGTAGCGTGCATTCCACTGACTACAAGCCATCGCCGTTTGCGACTCCAGTGGTGTCAAGCCAGAGCTCATTGGAGGACGGAGTGGAGATCTGTTGTGTTTTCTGATGAAAGCAGGTTCTGCCTTGGTGCCAGTGATGGCCGAGTGTTGGTCAGAAGGAGGCCAGGGGAACGCCTGCAACCAAACTGTCTGCGGCCTAGACACACTGGACCTACACCTGGAGTCATGGTCTGGGGAGCATTTTCCTATGACAGCAGGAGCACTCTTGTGGTTATACCAAACACACTGACTGCAAATTTGTACGTCAGTCTGGTAATTCAACCTGTAGTGCTGCCATTCATGAACAGCATTCAAGGGGGAGTTTTTCAACAGGATAACGCTCGCCCTCATACCGCTGTTGTCTCGAAACGTGCTCTACAGAGTGTCGACATGTTACCTTGGCCTGCGAGATCACCAGATCTGTCTCCAATTGAACACGTATGGGATATCATTGGACGACAACTCCAGCATCATCCACAGCCAGCACTGACCGTCCCAGTATTGACAGCACAAGTACAACAAGCATGGAACTCCATACCACAAAGTGACATTCGAAACCTGTATGACACAATGCATTCACGTTTGCAGGCTTGCATTCAAAATTCTGGAGGTTACACCGGCTATTAATTTAACAGTATTTCACATTTGAAATGCATTTTCTTGAGCTTAAATTAACCTGTGATCTTGAAAATTTAATCAATTAAACATGTTAACTTGACAAATGCATTGTCCAAATTTCATTACTCTACAATAATTTTTTCTTGGTGTTGGGATTTTTTTTTCCGTCTGTGTATATGGCCATTTTTACACAAAGACATAATATTCTGCAAATGTTATTTGTCCACTTTTATCTCTGGTCGTAGCTGATCGCTTTCTGCTTGTAAATAACAGTAATGTCTGTGAATTTCAAAACCACGTGTGGAATGTGTAGAAAATGATTTTATGAATTGTTGTTTTATGTGGTTTTGTTTTAACTGGAACTGGTGATTGCGTGACTTAAGCTGTGATATTAACCGCGAGTTATTGATGAAAACACTAATGTACCGCTGACTATGTTTACTATTAGGTTCTGTAAATTTAATGAGATTAATTTACCTAGTTTGTGGAGTGGTTTAAAAACTTAGTACGCTGAAGTGCGAATCGTGTTCACAGTGAGTATGTAATTGAGACAATATATTTAGTAACCTGGTAATTGGAAATCAAATTCACTACTTCCCTCTTTGCTTTAAGATTTATCGCATTTAGTTTAAGTATATGTTTGTTAAACATTCGATTAATGGAATGCCATTTCCGTAAAGATAGCAGGATGTGATATTGTACCATATCTTGAAATATTATTTAAATTGAGTGTCGATAGTTGCTGCTTACCGCAGAACTGGAAAAGTGTGATGGTAGTGCCGGTACGTAAAGGACGGTTGAGAAATAGAGTCGAAAATTATAGGCCAGTTAGTTTGACATCAGTTGTAGGTAAATTAATGGAAAGATTGATATGGAACCACATCAGAAATGTATATGAGCAACGTAAATGGTTTTCAAGTAGGCAACATGGCTTTGGACAAGGATATTCATGCGAATCTCAGTTGGTAGGGTATATGCAAGGTATTTCAGATGAAATGGACAAGGGAGGCCAAATTGATAGTGTAGCACTAGATCTGTCAAAGGCTTTTGACAGAGTTAGCCATAATATGATAGTAAATAAGGTAAAAACTATTGGAGTGGATGATAAAGTGATTTGCTGGGTAGAAGAATTTTTTAAAGGTAGAAAACAGAAAGTTAGGGTAGGAAATGCAGTATCAAAAGAAGTGGAAGTAAAAATGGGAGTGCCGCAGGGTAGTGTGTTGGGACCATTGGTATTCATTATTCTAATGAATAATTGTTGATTGTTTACTATCTGAAATTGGATTGTTTGCAGATGACACAGTGCTATATAAAAGTATCGAAACGATGGAGGACTGTGAACAGTTGCAGGGTGATCTGGACAGGATATCTAGTTTGGTTGGTAAACATGGGATGAAGATAAATGCAAAGAAGAGTCAGCTTATTAGACACACAAATAAAAAACAAAGGGTTGATTATGGTTATAAGGTGGGGAAAGAAGTGCCTGCTGAAGACTTGAAATTTAAATATCTTGGCATTACTTTTGATAACAAGCCTAACTGGGCAGGACACATTGGACAGTTGGTAGTAAAAGGGTTCAAAATACTGCACTTGTTGCAGAGAGTGCTGAGGGGATGTAGGAGAGAAGTAAAGGAATTGGGTTAAAAAAACTTTGATCAGACCATTGCTTGAATATGGTAGCGTAGTATGGGACCCACATTTTGAGTGTCAAATACAGGAGTTTGAGAAGGTGCAAAAAAGGGCTGCTAGGTATGTTTCTTGAAATTATCACAGAATGCAATCAGTAACTGATATGATAAGAGAGCTGGAGTGGGATTCATTGCAAGACAGGAGGAGAGTGAAGAGGGTCATGGGAGTGTACAAGGTGTATACTGGTGATGAGGCATGGAAAGAGATTGGTGTCGGTATGAAAAGTACTGCATGGAAGGAAAAAGATGACCATGATCACAAGCTGGAAATCGAAATGGTACAAGGGTGTGGGGAGATTCTCTTTTTTAGGTAAGGGTGTTAGAGATTGGAATAATTTACCAAAATCATTGAAAGAATTTGAAGTTAAAATTTGTAGATGACAACGGTAGGTGGGTGCAGGAAAGGGGGAAGATGGGTGTGTAGAGAAATTGCCACCAGAGCGTGTGCTCCATTACAAATAAGTCCTCCCCATCATACGGTTTCTCAATTTATTCGTTCCATCGGTTATCTCTATCGTCTGAGCTTAAAAGAGGTTTCCCATCTACAGCTTTAATGTTCTCACCTGTTTTCTTCATTTCTCCAAATTCTGTTTGCTCCTCCTATATGCAACATCTACTTTACCTACGACCATTTCCTTTTCTACTTCTTCACACTTTTCTTGTAGCCACTTTTCTTTTGCTTTTTTGCATTTTCTGTTTATTTGATTTCTAAATTGCCTGTATTGCTTGCTCTCTTACTGCTTCATCCTGAGCATTTTTGTGCCTTCTCCTCCGATCCATCAGCTCCAAAATTTCTTCTGTGCTCCAAGGTTTTCGGGAAGCTTGTTCCCTAAAGCCTAATGTTTCTTTACCAGCTTTCATTATTTTGTTCTTTAATGCATTCCATTCGTCCTCAGTTGAGGTCCTTTCATAGTTACTTCTTAGACCTAAGTGTACCATTTCTGCAAATTTTTCTCTCATGTTAGATTGTTTCGTTTATTCACTTCCAGTCTTTTCTGCTTGTACCATTTCCTTATTTGCTTGAATTTCAGCCTGCACTTCATTACTATCAAAGGCAATAGCGCAATCACCGGGGCTCGTCAAGGAATTTTCGTTTTGTCTGAAAACTTTTGCACATGTTCGTTTGGTGTAGAATGTATAGATACCTCACAAACTTCACTCAAAATGTGCCGTAACGCTGTACCGTGAGCGACTGGGAGAATCCTTATAGGGAAGTATATCGACCATGCTCACGTTCTTTGAGTGATATTATTTGGGAGTATGATGCTTTAAAAGTATGAATATGGTAAAGGTTACACACTTAAAAAAAAAAACTTTGAACCGTAAGCGAATGTTGGTTGCCTCATTTACGTACACACACGCGACGTCCAATGATAATAGGTATTACATCATCAAAAAACATATCCGCATGTTATGTCCAACATGTTAATATTCTATGGCATTTATCAAAGTAGGTTGCGGCAATATTAACATAGCTTATGTTTAGGTTGATAGTGCGGCTATGTATTTGTTTCAGCATTAGGCCAAAGGGGTGAAATGCAGCCTGTAACAAAATGGCGTTTGGTTGTTGTTGTTAAAGCATAATTCACTAGAAATTTGGATTTATTAAACATTTATCATGATTTTAAAGCAGAATAATTAGCAGCGCCTGTGGATAGGTTGGAATGCAGCCTGCACCAAAATTGACATAGATGCTTCCTTTTGTAGCTTAATGAACTATAAATTTTGTTTTTATAATAAAGTTGGTTGGGTTTTCAGTGTTGTTGGTCGTTGATGCATTTTGTTGCGCGTAATAATATTATTACTGGAAGTCGCATATGATAACAACTGGCGTCCACTCCTCACTTAGTGTGTACTGTTACAGCAGTTTTTTATTATTATTTTATT
This sequence comes from Vandiemenella viatica, assembly GCA_031002005.1. NCBI lineage: Eukaryota > Metazoa > Arthropoda > Insecta > Orthoptera > Morabidae > Vandiemenella > Vandiemenella viatica. The sequence continues at coordinate 231,326,948 of CM061921.1, read as the reverse complement.
TTGTGTGAAGTTTGTGCGTTATACACTATCTACATGGGTGTAATGGAAACAAATTAATAAATAATATAGTCGAACTAACGATAGCGTTATCATCATACGTGGGTATATGCTTTATCCTAGTCACACTTTTCGAGTGACGTTTGTGAGGATGGATATATTTTACAGCTCTAAGAGCAACATATATTAAATAATATCACCCAATGAACGTGTGTAACAGTTTTCAGACGAAAACTACAATTGCTTGATAAGTCCCAGTGATTGTGCTATTACCACTACCAAATTATGGTCTGAGTCGTATGTCTGCTGCTGGGTATGCTTTACACTCTAGAACTTGATTCCTAAATCTCTGTTTGACCATGATATAATCTAGATGATATCTTCCAGTGTCCACAGGAGGTTTCTAGGTGTATATCCTTCTTGCATGGTTCTTAAACAAAGTGTTTGCCACAACTAGCTTACATCTTTCACAAAATTGTAACAACCTGCTTCCTTGCTCATTTCTTTCTCCTAGACCAAACCTTCTTACAATATTCCCCTCTTTACCTTCTCCCACTATCGCTTTCCAATCACCCATGATTATTAGATTTTCCTCCCTCTTCATGTATTGGATTAATTCTTCAATTTCGACGTATATTTTCTCTATTTCTTTGTCATCTTCCTGTGATGTTGGCATATACACTTGTACTAATGTTGTTGGGGTGGGCTTAGTTTCTAACTTCATCAAAATAATCCTGTCACTAAACTGTTCAAAATAACCCTACTCTCCTAATCATTACAAATCCTACATCAGTGACTCTATTGACAGCTTGTGTGCTAATTATTCTGTGTTCACCATATGAGAAATTCTGTGCATCCTTCCATTTAATCTCACTAATCCCAACAGCATCTAACTTAAGTTGTTCCATCTCCCTTTTTAAGTTTTCTAACCTACCTTCCCTATTTAGGCTTCTAATATTCCACGCTCCGACTCGTAGAATGTTTCTATCGATTCTGATGACTCCTCCCTGAGCAGTTCCCAGCCGGAGATCTGTTTGGGGTACTATTTTACCTCTGGAATATTTTTCCCAGGAAGAAGCCATCATGATATATGTAATTTTGAGGATTACATGTCTTCGGGATACCCTTTGGGTCTTTATAGCAGTGGTTTCACATAGCCTTCTGCATCCCCATGCCATCAATCATTTCTGATTCATCCGCCTTTAGGGGCCGTTTCCAACCCAAGGGCAAGAGAGTGCCCTGAACCGCTCCCTGCTCTTCCGCCCACCTTTCGGAGGCCGTTGGCAAGCAGTGGGTGACTCCTACTGCCTGGAATCTTTCAGTCACCAGAGCCTCGTCCGTGCAAACAGGGTGCACCACGTGAAGGAGAGGTTGACATTTGGTTGGAAAAGGCTATTATAGTCTCTTCCAAAACTTTACACCCTCTAATTACCTCAACGATATGGGGAAAAAAACAGCAATTCTGTGTAAAAGCCAATGCATTAAATGTAAAGGCACTGTGACCATGGAATTTTTCATAACCAATCGACATTTAGTATCAGTATTTATGGTCGATGGATCAGAATAACTTTTTCACTTTAATAATGCAGTTTTTCCTGTGATATCACTTCTATTTTTACTTAATTTGAAGAAGAAGTCTTAGACACACAACATATATTTCATACTTATTTCATCAGCACGTACATACAAGCAAACAGTTCCACCAGTATTGTGAAACCCAGTAGAACTAAAAAATTTACAAATGTTGTGTTACCATCATTCCCATTATTCACTCAGTAAATATTATTTGTCCAGGAATAAAATCAACATGTCTGCTGTTTGGTTCCACACAGTAGTTTTTGTAAAAATGTACTTCTTTCTGGCTTAATATGAAGAACAGCTTGTATGTATCGCAAGGCTGGTAGAAAAGCCTGTCCGTTCAAGCTGATGATATTGCTAGCACATTCCTTACACTTTATTGTTTACGGAAAAGACTACGCAAGACTGACGAAATACCTAGGAGCTAAATAATGTGGGACAAAAGATATGCTGATATACATTATTGAGTATTTTGTAAAAGATATCTTATGTCATGATTCTGGCATGTTCTACATGGCTGCCAACTTCCTCATTAAATATGGACATGAAGTTGCAGTTATAGTTTGATCATTTCAACCTGTTGAACTTAGGTTGATATGAACCCTGGACTAATAACATTCATACAGTTCAAGTATTATGAATATGCCCTTATACGCTGCATTTATATATATATATATATATAAAACTATGGATGGATATGGTAAAATGACCCAACACTTACCAAAGATGAAGGCGGCTGTTGCCGAAATATTGTGCTCTTTGGTGTGTTTGTTTTTTTGTGTTCGTTATCCCAGCCACCTTCATCTTTGGTAAGTGTTGGGTCATTTTCCCCTATCCATCCTTAGTTTTATTGCTTTAAAACATCTTCCTGCTCATTGTTATTATATATATGACACTGTGCCTGACCTAAATTGCAATAGTCTGGTTACATGACAAATACACTAAGATGGCTACTATGGATTGGCTATTACTGTATGTTTAGGGGGCAATTCACAGTGCATTGCTTGTTTCTTACCTATTTCGAAGGTCTCGCATACACTTTACCTTGAACAATCAAGCATTAAAAATGTATGGACAATATTTCAGTTTAAAGGGACTACAACTTCTACTTGCCTTAGATTTTAATCTGACCTGAAGGACTCATTCAATACCCATGCCATATCTTAAAACCTGTTACGTCTCCAGCAATCTATGAAAATTACCCAATCTTTAATCTCAAAAGAGCCAAAATCCTGTTAGACCATCATATTCGCCTAAAAGCTGGTGTATTCATGAAATATAAGCATATATACAGTAGAACTCTAATTATCTGAACTCCGACTATCTGAATAGCTGAATATCCTAATTGCATTTTTAAGACATGCGTGAAACAAGTTGAAAAGGCATACCAACTGAAGAAGAGAAAGAAAAGGAGAAAAAGGGAAAAAAATTAAAGGAAATGGAAAAGACAGGAGAAGATGGGAATGACGTGTTACTTGAGGAATTCAGAAACATTCTTTTGAAAATTCCTGGAAGTTCAGGAGTTAGTGCTGAAGATAGGAGAATGGGTGGTGTGTGATGCGTCAGGCCCTAAATGATGATGAACTTATTGAAAGTGCGAGAGAAGAAAGTGTCGAGGAAGATGATGACCTTAATGCCGAAGTTGAAGCAGACACAGGACCATAAGCTAAATCAAACATATGGAAGCCTTGAAACTGTGTTGAAGTGTATGAAGCGTCAGCCCAAATGTGACCACATGCATCTTCTCATTGTCAAACGGATGCTGCACATTTCCGTGTTATCTGGTATCCAAGTACAAAATCTTCCACCTTTATCATTCAAATTACCTGACCTTTGACAACTATTTCCAGTGCATTCTCAGACACAAAGGTGTGTGTATGAAATAGAATGACCTCCATTCTTGATCCACCACCTCTCCCACAAAACCACCCTCTCCAATTGTTTCAAGATCTGGTTTCTACCAAGTTTGCTTCTCCTAGTTTTGTAAAATCACTACCCAGTGCCACCAACTGTACTCTTTCAGAAACCCGGGCCATCACGGATCTCTCCTCTGATCCAGACTTGATCATTCTACCGGCAGACAAGGGCTCAACTATGGTGGTCATGAACCATTGTGATTACATTAGTGAAGCACTGTGTCAGCTGTCTGACACCAACACTTACCGCCCCCTCAACCATGATCCCACACCTGCAGTCAGTGATAAAATAAAAGACTATATACAGTTTAGTGGACCACTCCAATGCCTCCCTCCCCATTCTGTCTCACTCCTTACTCCAAAAAAGCTGTGCACCCCTTCCCTATACCTACTTCCTAAAATTCATAAGCCTGGCAACCCAGGACGTCCCATAGTTGCTGCATATGGCTCACCGACTGAGTGCATCTCTGCCCTGGTGGACCAGCATCTACAGTCCATTCTCCGTCTCCTTCCTATTGACGGTTGATGTGACCTCCCTATATACAAATATTCCCCACTGTCATGGGCTCAGCGCCATGGAATACTTTCTAGACCAGCGTCCCCCCAATAGCCTCCCCACCAGATCCTTCTTGATCACCCTGGCTGAGCTAATACTGAACAACAACTGTTTTTCATTCGATGGCAAAATTTACCACCAAGTTAGTGGCACTGCCATAGGTACTCATATGGCTCCCTTAACCTCTACTTAGGCCACCTGGAACAGTCATTCTTAGCTGGAGCCCATCTGAAATCCCTTTTGTGGGTCAGATTCATTGATGACATTTTCATAATCTGGACCCACGGGGAAGACAACCCACTCAGTTTCCTCAATAAACTCAATACCACCAGCACTCTGAAATTCATGTGGACTACACACATGCCAACAATTTTAACACTTGTTTTGAGGTCCATGCTATCAGAGTCCTCTCAGACAAAAGCAGCATTGAGAACTGGCTTCTCAGTACCAACTGGGTACTAGATAACCACCAGGACCAAATTTAATATAGCACCAATTTTCCTCCCACCCATCCCCCTCACCTCCTACCTCTTTCCACAGAACCATAGCTCACCAGAGCCCATCTTTTTGTAATGTTGGGTTTTCTTCTCCATCTAGTGCAACTAACAAATTGTACTAGACGGAGAAGAAAACCCAACATTAGTGTAGCAGCTAAGGAAATTGACCTAAGTATTCAAAATATCTTTTTGTAGTTTGTAACTTTGCATTTTGCCTAATTTTATATTTTCCAATTTTTTATTTTTATTTCACATATTTAACATTTTTGCATATACTGTACATCCATTACTTAATAGGCAATTTAGGACCATCAGCTGACATCTACCGCACTTCCGCGATGTGCCCCCATGGACAGGTTTATTATATATTAACTATTATTTTCTACTTTTTTCCTTTCTACCCCCAACCTCATTTCTCACCATGTCCGTCCCCCCCCCCCCCCCCCCATGAGCTACCAGCCTTGAGGGCTTACTCAGTTGGCTGCCAGCCTCCAACATGCAGCCATCTCACTACTACTGAAGAAGGGCCATGGGCTCAAAAATTTTACTCTATGTGTGTACGTGTTTTTTCCATGTCTCGAAACCACAGGAATCCTCTCCTATGGTAAGCGGTGGTTTTTCTCCTATCAAAATGTTTAAAATATATAGAACATAAGGATAGGATAAAAAACCACTGCTTGCCAAAGAAGGGGATTCCAGCGGTGTTGGTACATGAAAAAAACATGAATAAGATTTTCGAGCATAGCTGTTCATCAGTCGAAGTGAGGTTGGCTGCCAGCCACTTGCGTGCAGCCATCTCACTTTGACTGATGAAGAGCTATGCTCGAAAATTTTATTCCTTGTGTGTTTGTGTTTTTTTCGTGTACCAACGCCGCTGGAATCCCCTTCTTTGGTAAGCGGTGGTTTTTTATCCTATCCTAATGTTCAATATCCGCTTATAGCGCCTTTGTTTCCTAACAATGTATGTGTGTATATATATATATATATATGGCTTTGAGATTTGTGTGCAAGTTGAAAGTTACATTAAACATTTAGGTTTAGATTTCTGGCTTCTGTGATGGCCTTTTCTTTTTTACATGCATCTATGACATTACTTGTGAGTGTACATTATTTTACTTTAATAATTTCAATTTTATAACAATTAGAAAACATTTTAATGTTTGTTTTTTACTAGCCTGATCAGTAATTTTTGGAAACCAACACTTTCCTTAATGCTCCTGATAGGTTCTGATAGTCTTGTTAGATAAGTATTTTCCTTCTGTGGGTTGGAGTTTCGCGTGGCTTCTTTCAGATTGTTACTGTAGATGTGAAATGAACCATTGTCTCGAGGCTTGTGCTGAGTATACACGGAAGATTTAAATGGCTGCATTTACTTTACTATCATTGTACCAATTTTGATTACTGTTGAGCTAGTTCTTCTGATTAGTTTAGAGCACAATTCATAATGTCTACATAGTTTTAAATTTTATTCATTTATATGCTTTCAAAGCGTTAGTGAACCTGAAAGCAGCTCTTATAAAACTCTACCTAGCCCAGTGGGTGTGTTGTCATTCTTGTGCGTGGCATTTGGGAGGACATGGTTTCAAAGCCCCATTCCTTCAAAAGTCCATAGCCGAATTCTCTCCTGTTCCTTGTCCCTAATTCTCTTCCAAGCAACAATGAGGTGTAAAGCCAAAAGTAAGAAAATAATAATAAAACTGAGAAGTTTTGTATCTATAGTAGTATTTGGTATTAAAAAAAACAATATATATTCAGCAACCAATTGGAATAATGTTAGTTCAAACACTAAAACTCTGTAAGAATACTGAAATTTAATTAGATTGGGGTTTTCCCCCCAAAACTATTTGTACTTTCCTTTTAAGTTGCATTTTAATGCTTTTAATTTGTTGTGCTGTTATGTAAGTTATGATTTTCAGGCAATCCATTGTAGGCTACTATTGCACAGCTAGTTTTTTGTAAAGTAGCTTTTTGCTTAGTGTGGATTTTTGCCTTTAGATTTCCATGTGTGGTGATAAGCAATCATTACTGAAATGAGTGTTATTTACAATTTTATAAGCAACTCTCTCTCTTTTTCCAGGAGTCGGCTTGGCAGTTTCAACTGAATAAACATGGCTTTGAAGAAGAAAAAGTCCTCTAAATTTAATTTATCATCAGGAAGTAATGCTGAAGTAGGAAGAGAGCCTGATAATGACTTCATTCAACCTAATGTACGAGATGTCTCAGAAAGTATGTGTCTTAAATGTTAATAAGGTCAAAGATAGCCAATAATAAAATGGAAAGAATATTTCTTTAACATAGCATACATTATTTTAGACTGCAGTCTTGGTATAAATACTTGAGAGGTGTGTAATGTAGAATAATGTTAAGAAACTTATCTCATTAACACTATAGTCTAACGTTTCGATAGTACCCATTGTTTATTGTATAGACGAGCCACTTGCCAAGGAATTTGAATATACGTACACTGCGACTTACCACACGAATGTAAACTGATAAGAAAAATTGATAATGATTGTAAAATCACTTCATAGGAAGTGGGGGAACACACAAAAAGTAATGAAAATAAAATATATAAATATGTTAACAGAAAATAAATACCTGATAAAATTAACTTCAAGTGAATAAATAATAATAAGTTGGGTTTTACTTGAGTTTGTGACCTGGGGGATGCCCAGTATCAAGGATATTTGACACCAGGCATCCATCTATCCACAACCTTCATTGAGACACATCCAATAAGACCCATCACTTAAATTTAGTTTTATCACACCCCTTTATTGTAAATATACAGTGGAGCATCGATAATCTGAACTAATTTGGACCAAAGGTGGTTCGGATTTTTTATTTGTATATTTTAATTTTTAATAGTTTTTTATTTTTCCTTTAAAATTACATCAGGTACTTCATAATTTTACATATTCTTAGCAAAAGAAGTATCTTATTTTCTTCTGCTTTATTTTGGAGACACTTATGCTGTCTTATAGAAGATGAATATGATGCTACTATAGGCGCATAATTTTGGAACAAAATAGTAAAGTCAACAGAATTCACCAACACAGCAAATCAATAACAAAGACGCAAGATGAACAATGCAGGTTTCATATTTCTAAAATAAATTCAAAACTAACGGAATACTGAAAGAATCGTTGTGTCAAGGTTACAACAAACATTCAGAATTGAACCTAGAGTGTGGTTGATCAAGAGGATATTGCGGCAATAATACAACTAAGGCAAGGTGTAACATCACATTTAATTTCTCGTTTCGCATCGTCAGCACCAACTATCGTAAACACAGTGCTCATGCCTTTCACTCACGCCAATACTCGCCACCTAAGCAAGTGGCACTCTCGAGCTACCACTGAGGGGAGCCTACTTGTGCACACTGTTTACACTTTCACGTTCGTTTTATCTCATGTTGATTCGTGCCATCCTGCGCGAGAGTGTAAACATGGCTTAAGGATTAAACTTATTGTACCTATTTCTTTGTAACTGAAATTTCCGAACAAAAAGGTGTACTTTCTGTAATGTAAATAGAGACAAAGTTGACGCTTCTGTAAAATAGTGCACAATTTGTATAAAAAAAGGTTGTTCAGATAATTGACATTCAGATTATAGATGCTCTACTGTATATACATCCTTTCCTATATTAACTCATTTCTGGGGACAATATTTCCTCTTAGTTTTGACATTACATCAAGTGTTCTGTAAGGTGATTTAGATTTTGTGAACAATATTATGGAGACCTCATTAAAAATAGTTTAAAGAATCTTTGAAGATTATGCTGTTGTCTGTGGAACAAGTGGATCAAAGCTGGTGGATGAGCTGTAACTTTCATGCCTGTCTTTTGAGAGGACTTAGATTCATTAATAGTTCTGTTGAACTGTACTTAAGTTATACAACTTTTAATTTTTTTAGCAGCTATTAATTCATACCTTATTCCTTTATTCAGGTGCTGAGCTGGGTTTTCTTGTTGTTCAATTGTGCCAATGTTTCACCCACAGTCTGTGAGCATCTTGTAGGGTGTACTGCAGTTTGTTCATGAACAAGTATTTTGGTTGTCAGTGAAAATTAAATAAATGTTTTTTTTCACAAATAAACCACAATTTGCCCTAGAAGATTCCTGGAGGCTTTGGGTCAAATGTTGGCTTAATTAAACAACAATAAAGTGTAGCTCAACACCAGACTAAAGGAAGAAACTACAGATTTCAGTTTTCTGTGTTTTATTGTGGCATGGTAGTGCCTTCAAAGGCGAACACCAGTTTCCTTCCTACCTCTTTACAGCAATCCTGTCTCATCTCTAGTAACCTTGCTGTCGATGGGCTGTTAAAATCTTAAGCCAAAAATGAAAGGGGGGGAGGGCAATAAGAAGTTCAGTTGATAGCTGATATCTCTGATAAGACCTTGACATTATTTCAGTGTGGTATGACAAGTGGCAACTGAAATTAAATTGTAATATATGGTAATCTGTATGGTGAGCAAAAATTAGCTACTGCCTTTGAGTATGAAGTACACAGGTAAATACCTGAGACAGGTGACTGTATGAAATATTTGGATGTAATGGTACAAACTAATATGAAATGTGGTCAGCATGTAAACAGTAGTAGAGGGTAACACTAGATGGCAATTTATAGGTAAAATGTTGAAATACTGCAAGTATACAAAGGATGCAGTATATAAAACTCTTTCTACACCACCCACTGCAATAATGTAGGGCTGTTAAGGATCCAGATGGAAAGTATTGATTAATATCTAGCACATGTAAAATGTCTGACATTTGTGATAAATTTATATAGTCCTTACAATACTGTCACAATATTGTACAGTGGTCGAGTTAAAATGCTTCTTCTTCCGTGCACTTATCCTGCTATTGCATGGCTGGCTTTTTCAAGATGCAGCATTTTGGGATGTGGCTGGCTTGTCGCTGAGCCTGACACCTCCCAGGGAGGAAAGTCGTTTTGCCACCAGACTGTGAAACATGTAATTATGTTCTTTGTGTGCTAAGTTTGTTTGTGTAATGTGTAGTTTATGAGGTGGAGGTTGGGGACCACCTTGGCATTTGCCTTGGTGACTGCGGAAAACCACCGGGTTAAAATACTTAACAGATAAATGATTGTTGGGAGAATTATTCCATTTCAGTTAGAAATGAAGATAGATGATCTCATGTTACTCAGCAGATTTAAGTGGAAAGTAAAGTATCTACCTAAAATGCTTAACAGATAGATATTTTCCTGTTAATTCTGCTGAGAGTAACGTGATTACAACTTCATTTCTAACGGCAATGAAACACTTCTCTCACCAATGCCTTTAGGTGTCTAGTTTAGGTAACATCAGAAAAATGAGGTGTGGCATATGGTGCCATTAGGAATAGTAATTTAACTACCCCACCCTAAAGCCACAGAAATAGTAATCCTGTGGAGGGAGCGTAGTTTTGTTGCCTTATCACAAGATAAAAATATTGCTCTAACCTACTTACACATCAGAATTCCACTGTCCTGGATCACTATCTGGATCTACACACCTCAATACAGCCATCCTTCCTATTTCCTATTTTAACACTAGTAAAATAAAAATTTCTTCAAATCACACCTCTACCTCCTAATCTCTTGCACTGCCATGTATACAGGCATAGGGCGTATCACACTCCTATGCCAACTTCTTTGTGTGCAGACAGGGAGACATATTCCTTGAATAAATCTCTTTCAAACTAGTTGTGTATTTCAGTCATATGGATTTATGATTTTGCCACTCAGTGGTGATCAGTTTCTTGACTTCCTTATTTCCGTGAATAACAGCCACCATCTGAACATTACATGTAGCTACCCCCGTGATATGGGCAACTACATAGTGAAGGATCGCTGCTTGGATCTGCGTCAAATCCATAAATCTCTATCAGCGCATTCCACTGTTAGCTCTGCTACTCCTTCCAATACAGCTTCATGACCTAAGGCAGATATACCTGTTCGGATCAAAAGTTCCTTATTCATTACTCCAGCAAAAGAGAACAAACCATCATATCATGCTGTCATAAAATTATCTTACAACTGGGGCCCTGTTCTGTAATGACCATATAAGCAATTGATGTCAGTACACAATGTGTATGTTAATATCTGAACATTGTGGATCATTTTCCTCAATTGCTGATGTGTATGTTGTTAAACTGTCATGCAGTATTGATCACAAAAAGAGTTAATAGCTATTTTTATTGGATGGAGTGGGCCCCGGACCAATAATTTTAGTTTTTTGTTACTATTGTAATTGTTGACAGTAAGTTATTTAAGAGGTTACAGTTTAAATTTGAGAGTGGAGCCCTTGTCTAACTTTGTCTTGCTTTTCATATAAAGCTTCATAGCATGTTTTTGTGGCACTCCTTGAAAGCCTTCATTCACACACTTGAAAGTCATGTTTGCTCTCCTCTATACCTAAGTTACCACAAAGTGATTTTGGGTTCCCACTGCATCCAAATTGGCTATTTCATAGCCGTTTTAATAGATTTTCTTATAATTTGTCAATAGTGTGTCATAGACATTTGTAGGCTTGAATAAATCAGTTTTGGTCTGGGCCAGAGATGTACATCATATGCAACTTAATAATTCTGCAACAAACTGTAGTGTGCAAATATTTTGCTGAAATCTTTGTTAACATTTTGTACCTAATGGTACTAATTTTTTTTTTTTTTTTTACTAGTTGAAAAAGATACTTGTCACATTTATTCTTCCTTTTTTTTTCAGGCCTACTACCTTCTAGTTTTATGAATGAAGGATCTCATCGAAAACGCAAATCAGAAACCTCTGAGAATGAAAATGAGATAGTGAAAAAGAAAATGTTAAAGGAAAGAAAGAAACCAGTGAAAATTCAAGAGAAAGGTCATATTTCAAAAAAGGGAAAAGCTGTTAAAAATATTCCTACAAGTCCTGATTCTACTAAGAAGTCTATGTTATTTACAAACCAAAAAGGAAAAGCTGCAGTTTCAAAAACAAATACACTGACTGGTGAGTACTTATTTCAAATGTCACTTTGCTATATATGGGTGCATGAAATGGGTTCATTAATAGAGTTTCATCTAATGTCCCAGTTATTGTGAATGGCATGAGAGTTTAATACTGCTTAATCCCCTACGATCATTATTCTTTACACTTTATCAATGTTTCTGCTTGTTATATACATATTTTATTTTAGAAGGTATGAAGTATTCAGCTGTCATGTATTCTGTGCTTGTATTAGTGACTCACACTTCATTTAGCTTTTTTCTGTCTGACATTGTGGTAATTCTGTCTGAAGCATTTGATGAAAACGTGCGAATTTCATCTCACTGTCTTACAAATTTACTATAATTATCAGATATAGAAGAATAACATGCTGATTCTAGGGGTTTTTTTATAGTTTTTTCTTGCAAAGTTTTGTGTAGTGGGATTTAGTCCTTTTGTAATGGCTGACCTTGTGGTTAGGTGACTGAGTTGGGCGTTTTGACCATTCACTGGGGATGTGGCTTTACATGTGACTGGCCTTAGTATTTACCTCTCTTCTGCTCTTCTTACGGATACCGTGACGGTTTAATGAAATCAAGCTGGCGATAGTACATTTGACGATGATATCAAGAAGTAGAGTCCACACTCTTCCTACCGAATGTTAATCTAAACATAGAAGATGCTAGGTGAAAGTCAGTCAATTATTATTGGATTGAACTTAAGATCGTTGCAAAGTCTGAGCTGGGCAATTAAGTTTTAAGTTAGCGGTTTGCTATCTGATGTTGCTCCTATGCCCACTGGTAATGAATAGAATGATTTATTGGTTGTATAGAGCCCACTTCGGCTCTGTTTTTGGTCACAAAAAGATATTGCTGACATGCTACTCAGCGTTCCTGAATGGGGAAACGACTTTGCCCGTGTTTGCGCCATATGACCACAATTTTCCACTCTAACTACGTCAATCTCTCTGACGTTAATGATATCACTCTTAAATAGTAATAAAGCCCAAAACGACCTTTACACGTCTATTATTCCTGAATCTGTTAAGGTAACGTTGACATGTACTTCTGAGATTTACCTTAATCGTTGTGATTGTAATTATTTCAAGAGCTTTGTTATTTTCTTATTCATCCCTGTAAATTCTCAAGTTATGTGGTTATTTGATGATATTAATTAAAAATAATTCATTATAGAATTAAAGGAGCTTTCTTTATTTTGAAATGTTCCTATCAAAATTGCCAAACATTTCTCAAGAATTATAATTCAGTCATGATTGGCTTTGTGATGGGGGGATTGTTGCTCAATAGTAGTTGTTCCTCCAAACACAAACGGAGTTTCAGAAAGATCGCAGTAAAAATAGGAAAATAAAGAATTCCATTCCCATGCCTCAGCACTATTTAAACACCTGGAATTCTGCCATGCCATGCCAGTTTGAAGGAGAAAACCCTCCACATCACTTGCTGTTGTGATCAGGCGGCAGCAGTCTGATTTGTAATTTTTATCAAACATGTAACTTTCTGACTCTAACAATATTCTGAGTGATCAAAACTTAGAACTTAATGAATGCAACTAGTATGAACAACTTAACAAAGTTTTTGGAATATGAGCTGAAACTTTACCTTTCATATATATAAAAAAATTGGGATTTCGTGAAAGTCCTTTGGGAGTGAGTGTGAAATTGTAGTTGTGTTGGCCTGCAGTCTTCCTAAAGGATTTCGAAGATCCAATGTTCTTTTTGCACATTAATACGTAAGATCTGATACCAGTTTTAGAGACAGAAATTTGGAAGAATATGAGAGATCATTTTCAGTTGTGATTTTTCATTTTTATGTAGTACCTGACCGTTAACTGTTGCAGTGGATTTATTTCAACAGTTTGGTGATCGTTTCATTGAACTTGGCGTTTGCGGATAGATATCAGATTTATTACATGCACAAACAAGGTTATAGTTAACATCAGAACTGTGTATAAACCACAAGGTCAGTTTAATTGTTACAATCTCTATTACTAGGAAAGGGAAAATGGTTCTGACTTGTAATCACCTGGAAGAAAATGCTGTAAGTATTCATTCTTAAAGTTATGCTGAACAAGACTAAAGTCTATGTCTTCCATAATGGAATTAAATTTACGTGGTTAAATTAACCTGAGGCCAGATAAGCTGAATATGATAATCTCAGTATTACAAATTTTAATGTATTTTATATCACAAGATTTTCTAAAAAATTCATTGGTTAGTATTCTGTGAAGTAAAGCATTTCTTTTTTGTAATAAAAAATGTTCAAGGATTGATTTAATGATTATCAAGAAATGATGTTATTTTGACTGTGTCTAAAATGTTCCATCCCTAATGTTATTCAAGGATCACTAGTGTACAGTGGCAATGGAATAATGTATGTATTGTGCTGCATATGTTCACAATTTACACTTCCTTCCCATATATTTCAATTTAGTGAGTCTTGGACGACTTTAGTGCAAATATGTCCTGAAGTTCTGGGACAGTTACTGAGATTGTTGTTAATAATGCTGATGTATTTAATTGCTTCAATTTATATTGTGCTGCTGTCTGTTAGGTTTGATAATTATCTTATTTCATTTGTATTTTTCACTAGGCAAACCTGACTGGAAGGAAATGAAAGAAAGGAAGAAGGTTTTGAAGCAAACACGGAAACAGAAAAATCCAACTTTGTATGACATTGCCTTTTCTGCCAAAAAAATTTATGAATTCCTTAAAATGAGGAAAGTCCCTAAAAAGGAAAGGACTGAGAAAGTTCAGAAACTTTATCATCTACTTAAAGGTCATTTTACAGAGGTTAGCTGTCAATTTCTATAAAATAATATTTAAAATGGTTGGGGAAAAGTGTTGCCTTTTATTATGATAGAATAATTCAATTCAGTTCTTACAGAAGTTGTTATGCTTTTGATAATTCAATTTTTTAAGTGAACCATTTGTGTAATGTGTCACAAATAGTTTTATTTATTTTGACCGTAAGTCTTGTACTTTGTACTAAACACTATGACAAAATAATAATAATAATATAGTGTTTTAGAACTATTTCACAACAGAAACTTGGGAAGGATGGTAGTATTATAAATTTTTAGAAAAAAGTTTGAATATATTTCTGAATATTCATTTCATATTTCCTCTTTATTTTAGTTTGTATATAAACATGACATGACAAGAGTTATACAGCTACTTTTAAAACTTGCTGATGAAGTAACAAGAACAGCTGTAACTAGTGAACTGAAACCAGAGATGACAAAGATGGCACAATCAATGTATGCCTCCCACACTCTGAAGTTACTGATTCAAGTTGGCTCCCCTGCAGTTAAAACTGAAATGTTGTCAACATTTAAAGGCTCCATTGTTAAACTTTTAAAAACTAAGGTAAGTTTAAGATAGTGTTCTAAATTTAAATAGAGAGAGAGAGAGTGTTATGATGATTGGATGATGACATACCATGAAAAGTCACAAAAATTGACAAATGTACGACTTGAAGGCAGTGCAGAGTTTGATTCGACACAAAACACTTTTTTGAAATGTATGGCCTACCACTCCATCCCCTGCACCACCCTTTTCTCAGTCTGTATAATCCATGGTGTTAAATTTCATTTAAGAAAATGAATCAGAAATGGCTATTCTTTTTACTTATAACTTATTTAATTTGTTGTCCAATTGTACACCTGTTAATAAACAGCTATATTGAACAGATCACCAGATTCTTTTCTTGTAATTATTCTCTTACTTGGTATTAACTTATGTGTTGGGCTCGAGAAAACACATCATATGGGTCTCCAGTTATCCTAAAATCCTTTTAACACAGTAATAGAAACTGATAGAAGTAGTCCAGAATATTGTCAGATTTTGCAGTGGTAAAACAAAAACAAACAAACAATACAAAGCAATCAAATACTTATTAGATACCAAAACATGCCTTCAAAATATTTTCTCTCCTTATTACCTCCATTTTCCTTACTTCGCATTTGTAACCCTCCAAAATCTCACATCATCTGATTTCCGAACTGTAGCCTATTATAATAAAGTGGCAAAACTGGTTGGGTTGGTTGACCAATAGTGGCAGCACCTTTGTGTGCTAACACTGCAGTAATTAGATTAAAAACAAAATAAGCAGTTTCTGTCTGGCACATCATCCAATGTAATTCAGTTGAGCAAAACAAACAGCATGCCAGCACTCCGACCGATGATTTCTCTCCGACTTTGATGCGGTGCACCGGTCATCAAAACAAATGCTGCACCATCTGTTTATCCTAGTGTGACTTGGAGGCAGTGCCGTGGTTGATTCGATACAAAACATTTTTGTTGAAGTGGACTGCCTACCACTCCATCCCCTGCACCATACTTTTCTCTGTCTGTATTATCCAGGGTGTCAAATTTAATTTAACAAAATGAATCAGAAATGACTATTCTTTTTACTTATAACTTATTTAATTTATTTTCCAATTGTGAACCAGTTTAATAAACAGTTATATTGAACAGATCATCAGCTTCTTTTCTTGTAACTATTCTCTGATTTCATATTAACTTATTATACTAAAACACTTGTTGGCAGTGGAGCAATTCATGAGATTTCACTGTGGCTGAGACAGCCACTGTGCAAGGAAAAAAAGATGTAGGGTTTTTTATTTTATTTAATTAATACATTTCACATTTAGTTCATTGTTATGTTATTTCTATGTATCATTTGGTCTTCCCAGGTTCAACTTAAACAGAATGAGCCACAAATTTATCTCTTATTGATAGTTCTTTTCTGTTCATTCTGCTCAAAGTGTTATTTTTATACTATGCAAAATGATACGTAAGTACATTATTTACATCATCTCTTCGGCCATCTTGTTCCTGTACAAAGTTGTGGAGTATCCAAGCAGCTTTGGCTACATCTTCTGCTAGATCCTTATCAACATTTAGGGGCCTCTGGATTATTCTTACTAAGCTCCAGGCGACCTCATATATACTCAAAAAATATTTTAATCTCTTGAGCCTGCCCCTAGTCAGTCTTTGTGACCACCACTTTTGACTTAATGAACGGGCCACAGCATCCTTGTCCAGTTGATTCTCACATCTGCATCTGCAATCCCCCCCTCCCCACCCATTACAAACCGCACATTTGTACATAACAAGAAATAAGACAGAAAACTGAGCATATCCTTATGGCCCCCAACAGGCTTTAATTAGTTTACTTGCAGTAAATAATTGAAATCTAAGATACATAGAGAGCTACCTCCTGTACATTGCAACTGGTGAACAGTTAAGTTTAATTGTATTTTGAGCTGGTATTGGTACAGTGTGAAATGTCTTATTTATAGTTACCAAGCAAACAAAGAAATATTTTCTTGTTTAAAAGAGCTCACAATACAAGAAATTCATATACTGAACGGGGGAAAAAATGCTATGTTAGAACTTCCTGACTGAAATTTAAAAGTTCTAGCCGGTATGCAATGAAAATGTTTTAAAATCCACAAAGACTACAAAAAACCTAAATTTTTCCTGTTTTTCTTTCTCATAATTCTTAACAGTACGTACTCTTTACCTCTCATTATTACAAAACTGTTAGCAGTACCTTTCAACACACACACCCAAAATTTCCTTTGCCATTTATCTATTGTGTATTCAAGTTTTCCACTCTTAATTAATAATTTTACCAGTATGTTTTAGTCTCTGGATTGATTACAAAGCTACATATTTATCCAAATACTCATTCAATAAGAACAAACAACCATAAAGGCCAATCTCACTTTTTACATTCACATCCAGCATTGGCAGACAAGATACTTCACGTAAACTGGAAATTCATGCATCCTTTATAAATCCAATTATTTATCATATAATGGTGAAAATATTCCATATTCCAGAAAATTTACTTGAATTAATTTTTTTCTGTAATTAAAATGCCAATTTTCATATCTGATTACATCTTACTGGTGCAAAAATATTATTTTCACACAAACAGGACTAAGTGAACCTACTGTTAATTTTTCTCTGTCACTTTAAAGAGTTTCTTTCCTTTGCCAAATTTTCTCTTCATATCTATTTTTCTCTTTCTCTGTAATAATTACGGTACATGACATCTCATTCCTCTTTTCCCATACAAAATCAGTCATTTATTGTGCATGCAAATTAACAATCACACTCTCACAAACACATCCTTCACATTACTGAATAATTAATTTTGTCTAATCTCTCTTACTTCATCTATGTTTATTTTCTCTGAAAAATGAGCATCTTCAATCTTCCAAGCAGTTACCCATTTTTCCATCCTGTAGCCAAAATCATTTAGTTTCAGGGTTATATCCCTGAGTCTGGAACTCGCATCACTCATTTTGGATTGTAATCCTCCCACTTCTTCTGTCAAATCAGTTAATTTTGATTTGAAATCACCCAACTCACATTTTAGACTCTGAAAATTGGACTTGTTTCCCTCCGAACTTTTTTTCATCTCCTCAAAGTTAGCCTTCTGTCAAAGTTACTGTTTAAATTGGTTTTCTGCTCATTCATGTCGGTAAAAAAATTAGAACCCTTAGACTGAAATAAGAACCACAAGGCCCAACCAACAAAGCCTGACACAGTCTAGCAAACCAGGCTTAACCAGTCAAGATCAATCAATGCAGAAACCAAGCACCAAACACAGTACACATACTAGAAAAGAGAGAGAAAAAGTCAAAATCCCCTAAAGCAAAAAAATACACAACAATTTTAAATTAGTATACACAAAAAAGTCTGCACAATATATGGCTTTCAGTTAGCGAATTTCACTTCTGTGTCCAGACAGGTTCTAAAACCTAATCTCGTGTGAGAAAGAAAGAACAAAAAATTAAAATAAACTTTTGACAACTCAGTTCCGGCTTCCCATGTCTTCCATGGAAATACCTGCTTTCTAAGGTTGCCAATGTCTTCTACTGGCTCGTTTGTTCGCCTGTTCCCTTCTCTTCTCTTTACACATACTTATGTTATGCTTGGCTCCCATCAGTGACCTGGCATCTCGATCTCAAAAGGCAGGGCTGATTCACTTCATTCATAAATACCCCTTTTTAGTAGTGGTCACCATTTCTCTTCTCCAAGGTTTTTCCTGAATTGTAAATTTCGATTTCTAATGCCAGGCCCAATTCATGACCCCCATGTCAGGCAACTTTCTCACTTTCTTATAGTAAATTGCTAACTGTGTTGCTCATATCATTCTTGACACAAGTTGCCACGTTTGCTCTTCTGAGTTGAATTTAAGTCAACAGTCGCCTTACTCAAAAAATTATAGCATATGGTATTTCCTTTTTACTATCATATATTGCCCTATCCACCATGCTTGGAACTGTCCTCAAAATTGGTTCGCTGTAAAGAAGAAAATGTTTATCACTGTCTGTCCTTGGCGTCATCTCCTAAGTGTTCTACAGTGGCTTAGCTGATTGCCAGAGACTCGCATAGTTGAATGTCTTTTCTTGATTTGATACGTTAAAAGCTTAAGCAAGCACTGACCAGCATCATGGGTAGTGAATGAATAATCTTTCCTGCTCTAGGCAGCCTCATATATGCTCAAAATACATTTCACTCCCTCCAATTCTTGCAGATAAGTTAGCGTGCCCCATGCAGTCTTTCTGACCACCATTTCCAGCTTAAAGAAGGGACTGCAGCCTCCCTTTCCAGCTGACCCCCACATCTGTATCTGTGCCCCTAGTTCAAACAGCACATTTGTATGTAACGAAAAAGAAGATTCAAGACAAAATATACCCTAACAAATTCTTAAATCCTAAATGTCCCAAAAGTTATTTAATTGCTGAAGTTCATGAGAAAAATGTTTATATTATCATTGGGTTGAAAGATGTCTTGGATATCTCCTTTTCACAAATTACAGTTCTGGGCTTGACTTCAATAAATCATTTCAATAGGCAGACATTGTGTTTATTCTGCAGTGACTGCAAACTGTAGTATAGTCTGTCACAGTGAGAATAATTGTTGTATTGTTTTCAGGAAAGTGCTGATGTCATTAGGTGTGCTTATAGAAGTTCACCTACAGCAGAAATTAGAAGTTGGATGAGGCAAGAATTTGCAGGTTTTACATTTAATAAAACCGCATCTGAATTACTGGAAGTTGTAGCAAAAACTGGATGCTTTGCTAGTAGCTCTGTGGAAGCAGCAAATGTTGCATCATTAATAAATCTGGTTCGAGAACCAGCAGATGACATTATAATGATAACACTAAAAGAAAAGTTGATGAAGTTAATTGAAAAGTAAGTAGTGTTTGTAGTTTGGCTGCTTGTTTAGTGATTCCTCTCCTAAGCATGCTGTTACAGAAAGCAAATTCCTTACTGTGATCGTAGAGCATAGTAACTGAACGATAACCCTCTGGCTTCACATTCGGGAGGACATGGTTTCGTATCACCACTCGACCATCCAGAGTTCAGTTTCCCAAAATCGCTCCATGTGAATACTGGGATGGTTCCTTTGAAAGTTCACAGCTGAATTTCTGCTCACTCCTTGCCTCCAGTTCTTTCCCATCTCTAATGACCTCAATATCAATGAGGTGTAAGGCTGTAAGAAAAATACTTACTGTTACTAAATATAATGGGATTAGTTAGTCTTCTTCACTTGATTCTAATGTTGGTCCGTAAGTCTTGGTGCCTTCATGATCTGTTTTCTGCAGAGACAGGTAAATCAGCTGTATTTCCCAGTGCCACCCACAAATGTTATGGGTTTCCAAAATTTGCAAGTTAATGCATTTGTAGTTTTGACACCAAATGTAAAAACAGATTTAAAGTATCTCTATTATATCAGTTGTAAATCACAGTGATAACTATATCCCATGTTCAGATTGTGTCTGTGACATGATGATTGGTATAATGTTGCAATAGCCTTCATCTTAATGCTAACATCTGTATGTTTGTCAAAGAAGCATAAAAAGTGTTAATAACACAAAACGAGAGAACAAAGGCAAGTATAATGAGAAACATTCAGTCTATGATGACGCTTCACAATAAATCCTTCCATAGTTGCAAATATTATTATTCAAACTAAATGTTTTGTGCATTGGCTGCATCACTGTTGCAAGACAGTTGAACAATAGACATCCTTGATGCTGTTTGTAGTAATGTTTAAGATTTATGCAAGTACTTATTCCTTATTGTGCTGTGTTTGTGTGTTTTTTTTAAGTGAAAAACACAAGCTTCTTTACACCATTAATGTCTGCCACTGAATCATAGTACTGAAATTGCAACTTTAACTGGAGACATATAACTTTAAAAAACAAATCTGGGGATGCATCAGCTGTGCTGTGTTTGTGTGTTTTTTTTAAGTGAAAAACACAAGCTTCTTTACACCATTAATGTCTGCCACTGAATCATAGTACTGAAATTGCAACTTTTAACTGGAGACATATAACTTTAAAAAACAAATCTGGGGATGCATCAGCTGACAGATTACTAGATTTTATCAGACTGTTATTGTGAAATGGTTTCAGAGTTTATGAATGTAAATATTTTATCTTCATTAAAGTGGATTTAAATAATTAAAAAGTCAATTTTATTCACCACATTATGGTTTATATTAAACTATCATTTTAATCTTTGAATTCATGTAATCTGCCTGAAATTACTGGAGATCAAAATCCATACAATACTAATACAGCTTTTTAAACAATTTTCAAATCTTTTTCAGTAAATTTATACAGTAATCAACATAAATAAAAAGTGAAATTATTGAAAAGATCAAACATTTCTTCGCTGTCCTCACATCACACCTCTTTTTGAAATTGTCAATCAGTTCCACAGATGTAAACCTATTGTTATACATTTATTATGATTGCTATCGCACAATTAATTTGTAACTCCTGGTTCACTGGAAACTTTTTGTTTATCATTGTTGAGCTTTTACAACTTCTAAGAGTTTATACTGATAAGGCGATAATTGTGCAGCATAGTGTGATGACTGGATTGTGGATTATGTTTTGCTGTAGTACAGGGGAGGCCAACGCACGGGCCCGCCTTGAACATTTTTTCCAGCCCGCGAGATTCATCACAATTTTACAAAATGTATTTGTTTTATAATGGCCAAAGTAGTGAAAACCAATGTATTTTTTTTAAAAAAAATACATTATTTGGGCATTCATATATTCAACAATTCTGTCGAAATTTGAGTATCATTATTATTTAATTATCTATGTTTACATGGAAAAATAATAGGAAACACGATAATAACAATTCATTATGTTTCAATTTTTCACTCCAAAAAAATGTCCATAGTGGGTCTAAGTCTAATATGAGGATATATGAATTTGTATGCGGCCAGCGGAGCTATAATGCATTTCCAAAGTGGCCCGCAAGACCATTTGAGTTGGCCATCCCTGCTGTAGTATGTAAGAGTGGCTCATAAATTTTCTGTCTCAGTCACAGATCACGGTAATATTTCCAAAGTATGAGGCATCAGATTCCAGCTGGATCTATTTTTTATCAATATCTACAAAAAATAAGTTTTTTAAACTGTATTGTTTAAATTTATCTATTGATGTGTACAGACCATTAGGTAAGCAGTTAATACTTGGGCCTGCCATTTGGGAAGTCACAGGTTCGATCCCTGGTCCAACTATTCTGATTTTGGTTTCCATCATTTCTCAAAAATGCTCCAGGAGAATGCCGGAAGGGTTCCTTCAAAAAACATAGCTAAATTCCTTCCTGTTCCTTGTTCTCAACCCTCTCCCACTGTAATGACTCTGGCAAGGTGCAAAGCCCCTTAAAAATCATTATTCCCACATTTAGACATAAACAAATTAATGTTTCAGATTGATGATGACACCTGACAGTTTTATTTACTCACAAACAACTATTGCTTTGTGTGTTTTACCGATTCACACTAGATTTGATCCACTTCAGATCCAGACTCCTGCTTACCAGCTATGCTGATCCCTGGTACTGTGCCATTTTCCAAGCACATAGAGAAAATTATTATTACAGTTTTTTAAGGAAAGGAATTATTTTGATAAACTAATGATGGCAGTTATTGAAATGGGGCTGATTTCAGGTATTCAGTAACTTTTAATCTCTGGTTTTGATGACAAAACTAAAACAGTTTCTTGCCGCCCCAGCATTTCCTTATCTTGAAGACAATTTTGCTACAACACTGTGCTGCTGATATATGGCACCATAGGAAATTTTTTTGTTACATACTGAATATCAAATGTTGACTTATCACCCATTGATCCAAATAAAAATAATTTTCCATTTTAAAGTTTTACTTTGGTTTCTGTAATTTATTGACACTAGCCATTAAGTTGTTACAAGTAGAAAAATGTGATGTTAAATTTAAAAATTTGCTTCCTGCTTTTAACCACATGAAGCAGACTTTGAACTAATGTTTAGCACATATAACAAGCTATGGGTAAGAAATACTATGTTAAAGTAATATTTAATGCAGGTAAGATGTTTTACATAGCTTAAATGTTATCGATTGTTCCCTTCAATTTCTCTATGGCTCAAGCACTTCCTGCCTGCTCACGTGAAATGTGTACCACAGCCCTAGTGACTTAGTCACTTTGAGCTCTGTATGTGTACTATCAAGCAGTTAGTATTTTTAATATAAATTCACCCTTTTGATTCTTACTAGAAATATTAGAAATTGTCAAAATATAAGTAAGTTTCTCCTCAGTTTGAAAGTTATAAAAAGGCAAATTCACACTTATGGATACGTAGTTGAATGTTGATTACTAACCGAGATGAAGAAAGAGGGCAGCTATATACACATTTTACAACATTTCAGTATGAAACTTTATTCACTCAAAGAGACGAGACACATGGAAAAGCTGTCGGGTATGTACACACCAAGTCTCACCACATGGAAGGTGAACACACAGTGTTGCAAACTGAAAAAAAACAAAATGTTTTTTTTCAGATTTGTGAAAAAAAACATGAAAAAAAACTTAGCACCCTCGTTTTTTTTCTGAATTTGGTTTTTTTTTCAGAAAACTATATATTTGATAAATTATAGTTTTATTTATGGAACTTACATTTTACATGTGTGTTTTAAACCTTACTAAATCATATAATATCTTACATAATGATTCATAAATGTATCTATATAGGTAACATAATTTTTTATTCATCTTCTATGTCGGAACCACATTCACTAGTATCAGTACTACCAACACTAGTTCGGTCGGAGTTGGAATTTTCTGTTTCTACTTCTGTCCCCTCTAGATCCATAACTTCAGAAATAGTTACATTTTCTTTTACCGGTTGTATTGCATGCAAAAGCTTTTGAGATTGCAATTTTAAATTGTGAGCAAAGTACACACTCTGAATGAATACTGCGCCGATAGTTCTGTATTACTGTCTTTTAAGTTTGAATTTAAATATATTATCATACAAAATAGGAGCTTTATTTGTTTTCAATCGTTGGTTTACGCCAACGGTTGCAAGGAAATTATTCATAATTACTGACAATGACTCAGTATTATCACTATACGCTGCGAGTTTAACAAGTATACGAAATAAGGAAAGCATAACAAGTAACAAAAAGAGGCAAAAAACCGTAGTTAAATTTCCTAATTTTTTGAAAAGATTCGTAGGTCTACAGATAAATTTGTAGGGCCTGGCAGCACTAGTTCAAATAGAGAGTATCAATCCAAACAATGGGGAACGGCCGAACGGGGATTCCTTCTCACGCAACCTAGCCTTTTCAGGAAGTCCCCTTTCGTAAAAGAAAACTTCAGTCGATGTTACCAATATTTTTTGTTTTTTTTTTTTTTACTGAACCAGAAAGTTATAGTAGATTTAAAAGTAAGATAAGTACTTAGTATAAACTCTAAAACAGTCATATTAAATGATAAATGCCTTAAAAATTTGAAATTTAGTAGTTATGAAAAAAAACATGTCCCAGAAAAAAAAACATGTTTTTTTCACAGTTTTTTTTTTTCATGTTTTTTTTTCACGTCAGAAAAAAAACTGTTTTTTTACAACACTATGAACACATTTTATAATATATTGGTTTGAAACTTTATTCATATAGAGATACGAGACACATGGCATGGGGGTCAAATGTATACAGAGACTGTTCACACATCCAACCTCCTTGCCATGTGTCTCATTGCTAGTATATTATAAAATGTGTTTGTCACTGCACCCCTCCATTCGTCTCTGCTAAGTGATGGGTTTGCTCTGTCTATTCTTCATTGTTTTCATTGCCTAAAAGCGTCTGTCTTTTCTTTCTTATTGCAAGTTTTAAATACTCTTTAAACTACCATACGCCATAGTTTCAAACACCCTTCACCCTACAAACACATACACACACACTCATATACTGTCAAAAATATTATCATTGTTTATAAATTTTTTAATATATTTTTTAAATTACAGAGGCCTGGCAGCAAATGATTTGGTACAGAGCGTTCTAAATGATTATTTAATGAAGTGTTCTCCAGAGATCAGAGGAGAGTTTCTTGGTCATCTTCAACCTAGCCTCGAGCAGACCATAGAGGATGGAATAGATACTCTAGATAGAGCTTTAGCATTGATGGAGTATGCTTGGTTTGGATCAAGCAAAGTAAATACACTTTTTCATTAAAAAAAAATAATAATGGAAGTTGATGTTGGGAACAATTACTGCCACACCACATATTTTTAATGAGCATCTGTGTAGTATTAAATGTATTTATCTTAATATTTTTATTACTACTCCTGACTGTAGTAAACACAAATGTTTTGAAGTTCTAACTGAATGCAATACTTGGCACTTCTCCCAGTTCATCCAGTTTATTTATTTAAAATATTTTGGTTTCATGGCTCTGGCAATACTTAGCTCACATTTGGTTAGCTGGGAAGTTGATTATTTCTATATGAAACAATTCAACTGTTATTTGGAGTATTTTTTCTGCATCTAGTTTACTTTTAGTAATTTAAAATTACTACTTAGTATATTGTTACTATTTCTAACCCACATACAGGACTTGTATGTAGAAACTTTTTTTTCCATTTTCAAGTATGTGATAAGTAGAAGCAAGAGACTAAGTAGGTATAGTATTGAGAAGATCAAATTCACTTTCTGTGGCTTTCCATATTGCTGAGAAAACATTTTCACTTACCTGTCAATTGCCTACTTTTTCCATATTGGCAGTAACAGGCATACACATTGCTCCCTCGGTCAAACATGAGGAACATGTAGTTTATGGCTCAACAGTTGGCTAAAAAGTATGTGAAATGTTAGCTGCTTTCTTAGCTGCAGTATTGCATTTATCTCTAGCTTTTCTATCCTAAAAAGATATTCATCCTCCCTTTTAACAACAATTTTTTTAGTAATATGAGAAGTTATCTTAATTTATTAGTATGGAAATTTGCTTTATTAGTTATTCATTCTTGTGCAGCTTACATTCTTAAAACTGTACTCTTTATGCTGCACATTTAAACAAGTA